>JAWNOR010000282.1:0-267500 GCA_035045885.1 Drosophila borealis | reverse complement strand
CGACAGACAGAAATACCTACAGTCTAGGCAGACGCCCCGGCAGAGACAGACAGGCAGACAGGCAGACACACAGACATTCGGACACAAAGGAAGAAAATGAGAGATACACAAACAGACAGAAAGATAGGCAGGAATACCTACAGCATCGCAGACAGACGCACCGGCAGAGACAGACAGGCTGATATACAGACAGAGAGACAGGCAGACCAAGAGACCAGCAGACAGTCAGACGCTCGGGCAGAGAGAGAGAGGCATACAAGCAGACAGACAGGGAGACCGACCGGCGGACAGACAGACAGATAGGAAGATGGGCAGACGGTCACATAGACCGATAGACTCGCAGACATACAGACACACTGGTAGAAAGAGAGATACACAGACAGTCAGGAAGACAGATATACAGGAATACCTACAGCCTCGCAGACAGTCACACCGGTAGAGACAGATAGGCAGAATTACAGACAGGCAGGCAGACATACAGACAGATAGGCAAACATATAGTCAGACTGAAAAAGAGACAGGCAGACCGAGAGAGAGAGAGAGAGAGAGAGAGAGAGAGAGGGAGAAAGAGAAAGAGAGAGAGACAGAAAGATTGAAAGAGAGAAAGAGGGAGAGGGAGAGAAAAAGAATAAGAGAATCAAAGAGAGAGAGAGAGAAGGAAGAGAGAGAGAGAGAGAGAGAGAGAGTGACCAATAGATTCACGGACAGATAAGAAGAACAACATATTCACAGATAGACAGATAATATGCAGTCCGACAGCCAGAAAAGAGACAGACAGGAATACCTACAGCTTAGGCAGACGCACCGGCAGAGACAGACAGCCTAATATACAGACAAACAGACATGCAGACCGAGAAACAGGCAGACGGACACGCAGACCCACAGACAAGCAGACACAGAAACACACAGGAAGAGAGAGAAAGATACACAGACAGGCAGGCAGACAAATACGCAGGAACACCTACCGTCTCACAGGCAGATACACCGGCAGAGACAGACAGGTAGACTTACAGACAGACAGATATATAGACAGGGAGACAGGCAGACGGGCAGGCAGGTTATTAGATGGACAGACCGGCAGACAGACTGACAGATAGGAAGAAAACGGACACACAGGAAGGTAGAGAGATACACAGACAGTCAGGCAGACAGATAGACAGGAATATCTACAGCCTCGCAGACAGACATACCGGCAGAGGCAGACAGGCAGCTCTACAGACAGGCAGGCAGACGTGCAGGCATACAGACAGATAGGCATACAGATAGCCAGACTGAAAATGAGAAAAGAGACAGACATTCAGACAGACCGACATAAAGAGAGAGAGAGAAAGAAAGAGAGAGAGAAAGGTAGAGGCAGAGAGGGAGAGAGACCCATAGGCTCGCACACAGATAAGAAGAACCGCATATTCACAGATAGACAGATAATAGGCAGTGCAACAGACAGACAAAGAGACAGACAGGAATACCTACAGCCTAGGCAGACGCACCGGCAGAGACAGACTGCCTGATATACAGACAAACAGACATGCAGACCGAGAGACAGGCAGACAGACAGACAGGAACATAGATAGACAGACAGAAAGGCAGACCAATAGACTCGCAGACTTCAGAAGCACGGTCAGAGAGAGAGAGACAGACAGACAGGCAGACCGACCGGCGAACAGATAAGAAAACATGCAGATAGACACGCAGACCCACAGACTGGCAGACACAGAGACACACTGGAAAAGAGAGAAAGATAGACAGACAGGCAGGCAGACAAATACGCAGGAACACCTACCGTCTCACAGGCCGACACACCGGCAGAGACAGACAGGTAGACTTACAGACAGACAGATATGTAGGCAGAGAGACAGGCAGACGGACAGACAGGTTATTAGATAGACAGACCGGCAGACAGACTGACAGATAGGCAGACGGTCACATAGACCCACAGACTTTCAGTCAGACAGACACATATTATTAGAGAGAGATGCAGAGACAGTCAGGCGTACAGAAAGACAGGAATACCTACAGCATCGCAGACACACCGGCAGAGACAGATAGGGTGACTTACAGTCAGGCAGGCAGACAGGCAGACATACACACAGATAGGCAAACTGGCAAACAAGAGACAGGCAAACCGACGAGCGAGAGAGAGAGTCCTATAGATTCACAGATAGATGTGAAGAACAACATAGTGTCAGACATATATATAATATATAAATTAGTGCATCTGTGTCTGCAACCTTGGGTTTCGTCAGTTGCATTTAAAAATGCATATAAAAATGAGTTAACTAACGGAGACTTAGTTAACGGTACGTCGCGCGTTTATTGTTTCCAAACTTAGACTAAAAAATACAATCTTTATCAATCTAAGCAATGCCTGCAGAGACGCCGTCGCTGCCCCAGAGCCGCCGTCGCTGCTGCAGAACCGCTGCCGCCGCTCTCGCAAAAGTGCAGCGTTAGCGCCTCGTGTGCGGTGTCGGATGACCGTCGCGGCCGGCGACATAGTTGCGACATATCCGTCGCCACATGATTCTGGTCATTGGCTTCCCCAGAACGCTGGGTCAGCACATACCAATAGTCAGTGGTTAACTTATATATAAAAGGCAGTCCGACAGACAGAAATACCTACAGTCTAGGCAGACGCCCCGGCAGAGACAGACAGGCTGATATTCAGACAAACAGACATGCAGACCGAGAGACAGGCAGACGTGCAGACAGACATACAGGCACACAGATAGAGAGACAGATAGGCAGACCAATAGACTCGCAGACAGTCAGATGCACGGACAGAGAGAGGGAGAGGCAGACAAGCAGACAGATAGGCAGACCGACCGGCAGACACACAGGCAGATAGGAAGATGGGCAGACGGTCACATAGACCCACATACTCGCAGACATACAGATACACAGGAAGAGAGAGAGATACACAGACAGTCAAGCAGACAGATCGACAGGAGTACCTACATCCTCGCAAGCAGTCACACCGGCAGAGACAGATAAGCAGACTTACAGATAGGCAGACATACAGACAGATAGGAAAACAGGCAGACAGGCACGCAGACCCACAGACATACACAGGAAGAAAGAGAGAGATAGGAAAACGGACATACAGACACCCAGGTAGAGAGACAGATACACAGTCAGTCAGGAAGACAGATAGACGGGAATACCAACAGCCTCGCAGACAAACACACCGGCAGAGACAGACCGGCAGACAGACAGACAGATAGGAAAACAGGCAGACAGGCACGCAGACCCACAGACATACACAGGAAGAACGAGAGAGATACACAGACAGAGAGGCAGATAGATTGGCAGAAAATTCTACAGCCTCGCAGACTGACGCACCGGCAGAGACAGACAGGCTGATATAGAGACAGACAGACATGCAGACAGAGAGACAGGCAGACGGGCAGACAGACAGACAGGCACACAGATGGACAGACAGAAAGGCAGACCAATAGACCCGCAGACAGTCAGACGCTCGGGCAGAGAGAGAGAGAGGCAGACAAGCAGACAGACAGACAGATAGGAAGATGGGCAGACGGTCACATAGAGCTCATTGTCGCAATACACTTGCTTAGCCGAAGGGAAAATATTCATTAAGACCAGCAGAGGTGGTCTCGTGTCTTCTATCATTCGAGACGCGATAGGCTGGACTACCGCAAACTTCGAGAACTTATCAACACAAGTGAGGAAGAACTTTTTGTCCGTGGAGAAAATGTCAATGTGCAACATTTCTCCAGTCTGTGACGGAATTGACGTCTGGCCGAGTTCTTGCTTCTTTGGGTGTCTGTCGTATTTTGCTTTCGTGCAAATTCTACAGTTAAGGACCACTTCATTAGCTAATTTGGTCATTTTAGGGAAATAGTACTCCGTCATGACCTGTTTTACATTCTCCTGAGCCGCCCTATGGGCTCGATTGTGTTCCCTAGTGATGATTTCTCTTCTATCACTGACGTCGAACACGTCGGCCACGAAGTTTTTGCAATACCAAAACTTCGTAGTCGGAAAGGCTCTTACCAACTCGTGCTGGAACCTGGCCAATATTGGGAGAGTACAGTGAAACGCATTAACCACGTTTGGGTTAATGATGGCCTTTAACGTTTCGATGAGGGCGACCGTATCGGTAAAGTTTATCAAATGGCGGGTTTTCTCGCCGAAAAGTATGAAATTTTTTTTAGAGGAAAGCGAGATTCCTCTAATACAACCTGGTTCCGGAAGCAGTTTAGGGGCTTCTCCGTTGAATCGATTGTGTAAGACAGGGACAATTCACTGTGAATCGTGGCCGCGTCAGATTCTGGTTCATCGCGGCTACCCTGCAGGGCGTTCAAGTTCTGGCGCGACAGCGCGTTCGCTACATGATTTTCTTTACCAGGCTTATAGAAAAGCTTAGCCCCTGTTTCATCAATGCGCGCTTTCCAGCGCTTTATTTTTGCATTGGGATTGCTCTCGGATACCGAGAACGTGAGAGGCTGGTGATCAGTGAAGATATTTATGTCCCTAACCCCGTAAAGGAAGTGCCGTAACTTACCCAATGCCCAGACGATGGCAAGCAACTCCCGCTCGTTGGTAGCGAAGTTTGCTTCCCTATCTTTTAAGGACCGGGATATCATAGTAATGGGGCGACCATTTTGCGACAAGACAGCACCTATGCCATAGGCTGAAGCGTCTGTGGTCAAGTCAAATGGTTTTTTGTAGTCCGGGTACATCAGTATAACGTCTCCCGACGCTAATATGTTCCTAAGCTTCTGGAACGCGTTGCGTTGAGCATCGTTGAATTGTATAGGGACCTTTCTAGACCTGTACTTGCTAATGGATCCGTTTTCGCCCTTTTAGGATGTCGGAGATTGGTTTCGCTATTGCTGCAAAATCTTTGATAAAGCAGCGGTAATAGCTTGCCAGCCCCAAAAAGGATCTTACTTCAAACACCGTGGTCGGCTCAGCATATTCCCGAATGGCCTTTACCTTTTCTGGATCTGACTTTGCACCGTCTTTAGTCACTATGAAGCCGAGGTACTCGACGCTTTCTTTAAAAAACTGTGACTTCTCGTGCGCCACGCGCATGTTCGCATTTAAAAGGCTCCCTAATACCCAGTCGACATGTCTGACATAGTCCGACTCGTTTTCCGAAAAGACGATGACGTCATCTACATAAACGTAGCAAGATTTTCCAATCTGCTCCCGCAGGACGTCATCTATGGTTCTCTGAAAAATGCTTGCTGCATTCTTCAAACCGAAGGGAAGTCGACAGAATTCGTACTTCCCGCCATTGATCGAAAAGGCCGTCTTCTCACGATCTTGCTCCGCCAGCGTAATCTGGTGATAAACTGACTTTAGGTCGAGCGTCGTGAAGTACTTGGCTTTACCCAAATTAGCCAGTATCATTGTGATACTTGGCATTGGATATTTTTGTCGGCAACCGTCTTGAGGTTGAGCTTCCTAAAGTCTATTACGAGACGTTTATTTCTATTGCCTACCTCGTCTGTGCCTTTCTTATCGACCACCCACAGTGGATTGTTGTATGGCGATTTCGACTTTCTAATTATGCCGTTTTTTAGTAGTTCGTTGACTTCTGAAACGACAAAATCCTCTACACCCCTAGGATAGGGGTATAGCTTTGAGTAGACCACATTTTCGTCGGTCGTACGGATCGTGGCCACAACAGCCGTGTTATAAGGCAGCGCCTTGTCAGAGTCCGCAAAAGCCTTGTTGTTTCGATGAAGTACTCGCAGGAAATCTGCCTTCACCGCAGGTGGTGCCTCGACTTCTTTATTCTTCGGGTGATTTAACGCTCACACATTTGTGGTACTGCAACGCTTCCGAAGTCGCACCAAATATTAACATACCTTTTTTTAGGCATAAAACCACTCCCACCTGCTTTATCAGGTCCAGCCCTATGATTCCATCAAAAGTGGATAAAGAATCTAGTAGGAAAAAATATGTGTCGCACCCAAGCATGGATAACTTGCATTTTTCGGCGATGTTGTTGGACCCATGAATGGAGTGGACAACGAAAGGGGACTCGACCGGGACGACGCCTCTAAGGCGTTTGTGCGGTCTGATGTAATCTTTTGCCGCACCCGTGTCGATTAAAAATCTCATATCTACTCCCGCTATTCTCCGTCGAATGAACGGTAGCAGGGACCTTCCCCTAAAAAATTAGCGCTATCGCTATCATAATCAGGGCTATGTTCGTCTTGTTGTTCGTCTGACGCCTCTTGTGCCGCGTCGGTGTACCCTGCGCTCTCGGCCTCGCTCGCCTGGACGTGGTCTACCCTTTGCCTCCTTTGGCCTGTCGCGCGTTCCGATCCGGCGGAGCGTTTATTTCCCTGACCTTGGCTGGCGTTAAACTTAGCCGAGCCCTGGGAATTCGAAAAGTTTGTGGGTTGCCTAAACCTGGAAGAAGAAGGGTCGACTTCCATGGGAACTGGGGCATTATCGGCCCCAGCTCTATTCTGGGCTTTGTCTGTGGATTGGCCGTTCTGCTTCTTGAAATGAGGATTCTTGCCCTGGCCACCCTGAGAGAACTGCTTTTTTTCTTGCTGTTGTTGTTGCTGGCGCCCTTGTGGGCGCTGCTCTGGACGAGATCGCTCTTCTTGCCCCCTAGCAAAACTTGTCGCGAAGGCATATCTCTCGTGATTAGCCTCGACCTCCTGGGCTAGCGCTAGTGCCGTCGGTAGATCCGAAGGGTGAGCCGAAAACAACACATCGGTTAGACTGCGTTTTAATCCAGAGATAAATACGCGAAGTGCGTCACCCCTGAATTTTTCACACATTCCCGCTGCCAGATTGCAGCTATATGTGATATGTGAGTAACGTGAGTTTCTTTTCAACCTCATCGTAGTACTGTAGAATGGACATGCCGCCCTGCCTAAGCGTACCCATTTCCTGTTCAATTACATGGATAGGCCGCTTATCACTATAAGTGAAGTCCATCCTCGCTATGATGGCCTCAAAGTTTAACGGCGTGTTAAACGAGGCGAGAACCGCGTCTGCCGGGCCTCTCACTTTACTCCTAATGATTACGGTGGCTTGGTAGTGACGTGAACTACCGTCGTATTTTTTGAAAATTTTATAGGCGGCGTGCGCGGCCTGCCTCCAGGACACGTAAGTGTCTAAGACATTTTACCACGTCGAGCGGCTCATTACATTCCACCCCGTCTATGATTTCAACTTCCCTGTAAACCTTAACTTCCGGGACTGAAAGTTGTGTGTTTCTTAGCTTATTCGATACCTGCGCAATTTGTTGTTGAAGCTCTTGCCTTAGCGTAGCTTCCCTATTCGCGAATTCTTGCGCCTGCGCTGTGAGTGCGCTCCGCACTGCGGCCTCAATTATCGCACGCAACTGCTCTGGGTCTATAACTGAGTCTGTTTCTGTATTATGTTCAGTTGGGGTGACACAACCTGATACCTGTAATGTTCCAAATCCCCCTATTAACCTCGCTAAAATACTGTCGTCGCTATCGTAGTGTTCATGCACGTCTACGTCGGAGTCACAGTCGCTCATTCGAATTTAAACCTCTGTATGAAACCGAACAGCACGTAAAAGGTTAAGCTAATGGGATTTTTTATTTTTCTTTTTTTTTTTTTTTAATAATTCTCATAAATTTTTTCCTCAATCAGAAATAGACACTCCTTTTCTTACTTTAACAAAATTAATTTGTGCGTATTCGAAAAGAAATGGCTCTTGAAATTTTATATTCACTTCACAAATCACTTACATGATTCTATTGCCGTACGTATTTTGACGAATTCCACCGCCGCTGTCACAACTATAGCTGCCGATTTGTGTTTTTTTATTTAGGTTATTTTTCACGATTAACGTTAATATTGATTGTCGAAACCGTTTTATCGCGTTTTATTTTTTATTATTGGGTTTTTTAGGTTGGGCGCCAATTAGGGCATCTGTGTCTGCAACCTTGGGTTTCGCCAGTTGCATTTAAAAATGCATATAAAAATGAGTTAACTAACGGAGACTTAGTTGACGGTACGTCGCGCTTTTATTGTTTCCAAACTTAGACTAAAAAATACAATCTTTATCAATCTAAGCAATGCCTGCAGAGACGCCGTCGCTGCCCCAGAGCCGCCGTCGCTGCTGCAGAACCGCTGCCGCCGCTCTCGCAAAAGTGCAGCGTTAGCGCCTCGTGTGCGGTGTCGGATGACCGTCGCGGCCGGCGACATAGTTGCGACATATCCGTCGCCACATGACTCTGGTCATTGGCTTCCCCAGAACGCTGGGTCAGCACATACCAATAGTCAGTGGTTAACTTATATATAAAAGGCAGTCCGACAGACAGAAATACCTACAGTCTAGGCAGACGCCCCGGCAGAGACAGACAGGCTGATATTCAGACAAACAGACATGCAGACCGAGAGACAGGCAGACGTGCAGACAGACATACAGGCACACAGATAGAGAGACAGAAAGGCAGACCAATAGACTCGCAGACAGTCAGATGCACGGACAGAGAGAGGGAGAGGCAGACAAGCAGACAGACAGGCAGACCGACCGGCAGACAGACAGGCAGATAGGAAGATGGGCAGACGGTCACATAGACCCACATACTCGCAGACATACAGATACACAGGAAGAGAGAGAGATACACAGACAGTCAAGCAGACAGATCGACAGGAGTACCTACATCCTCGCAAGCAGTCACACCGGCAGAGACAGATAAGCAGACTTACAGATAGGCAGACATACAGACAGATAGGAAAACAGGCAGACAGGCACGCAGACCCACAGACATACACAGGAAGAAAAAGAGAGATACACAAATTCCTACAGCCCCGCAGACAGACTCACCGGCAGAGACAGACAGGTAGACTAACAGACAGACAGATATGCAGACAGAGAGACAGCCAGACGGGCAGACGGACAGACAGGTACACAGATAGACAGACCGGCAGACAGACTGACAGATAGGCAGACGGTCACACCGACCCACAGACTCGCAGGCATACAAAAACACAGGAATGGAGAGAAAGATACACTGACAGTCAGGCATACAAAAAGACAGGAATACCTACAGCATCGCAGACACACCGGCACAGACATACAGACACCCAGGTAGAGAGAGAGATACACAGTCAGTCAGGAAGACAGATAGACGGGAATACCAACAGCCTCGCAGACAAACACACCGGCAGAGACAGACTGGCAGACAGACAGACAGATAGGAAAACAGGCAGATAGGCACGCAGACCCACAGACATACACAGCAAGAACGAGAGAGATACACAGACAGACAGGCAGACAGATTGGCAGAAAATTCTACAGCCTCGCAGACAGACGCACCGGCAGAGACAGACAGGCTGATATACAGACGGACAGAAATGCAGACAGAGAGACAGGCAGACGGGCAGACAGACAGACAGATGGACAGACAGAAAGGCAGACCAATAGACAAGCAGACAGTCAGACGCTCGGGCAGAGAGAGAGAGGCAGACAAGCAGACAGACAGACAGATGGGAAGATGGGCAGACAGTCACATAGACCAACAGACTCGCAGACATACAGACACACAGGTAGAGAGAGAAGATACACAGACAGTCAGAAAGACAGATATACAGGAATACCTACAGCCTCGCAGACAGTCACACCGGAAGAGACAGATAGGCAGAATTACAGACAGGCAGGCAGACAGGCAGATAGGCTAACATATAGTCAGACTGAAAAAGAGACAGGCAGACAGAGAGAGAGAGAGAGAGAGAGAGAGCGAGAGAGAGAGAGTCCTATAGATTCACAGATAGATATGAAGAACAACATATTGTCAGACACTTAATAAAATATATAAAGGCGTCTGACAGACAGACAACGGAAAAAAAAATACCTACAGCCTAGGCAGACCCCGGCAGAGACAGACAGGCTGAATCAGACAAGCAGACATGCAGGCAGAGAGACAGGCAGACGGGCAGACAGACAGACAGGCATACAGATAGACAGACAGAAAGGTAGACCAATAGACTCGCAGACAGTCAGATGCACGGACAGAGAGAGGGAGAGGCAGACAAGCAGACAGACAGGCAGACCGACCGGCAGACAGACAGGAGATAGGAAGAAGGGCAGACGGCACATAGACCCACATACTCGCAGACATACAGACACACAGGAAGAAGAGAGACACACAGACAGTCAAGCAGACAGACCGACAGGATACCTACATCCTCGCACAGAAAACAGAAACAGACAACGACAGATAGGAAAACAGGCAGACAGGCACGCAGACCCACAGACATACACAAGAAGAAAGAGAGAGAGAGACACAGACAGCCTTGCAGACAGACTCACTGGCAGAGACAGACAGGTAGACAGATATGCAGACAGAGGTACAGCCAGACGGACAGACAGGTACACAGATAGACAGACCGGCAGACAGACTGACAGATAGGCAGACAGTCACACCGACCCACAGACTCGCAGCATACAGACACACAGGAAGAAGAAAGATACACAGTCAGTCAGGAAGACAAAGACAGGAATACCAACAGCCTCGCAGACAAACACACCGGCAGAGACAGACCGGCAGACAGACAGACAGATAGAAAACAGCAGACAGCACCAGACACACAGACATACAGACACAAAGGAAGAAAGAGAGAATACACAAACAGACAGCAGACAGATAGGCAGGAATACCTACAGCCTCGCAGACAACACACCGCAGAGACAGACAGGCTGATATACAGACAGACAGACAGACATGCAGACAGAGAGACAGGCAGACCGGCGGACAGACAGACAGGCACACAGATGGACAGACAGAAAGGCAGACCAATAGACCCGCAGACAGGCAGAGAGGGAGAGAGGCAGACAGACAGACAGACAGATAGGAAGATGGTCACATAGACCCACAGACTCGCAGACATACAGACACACAGGAAGAGAGAGAGATACACTGACATTCAGAAAGACAGATATACAGGAATACCTACAGCCTCGCAGACAGTCCCACCGGCAGAGACAGATAGGCAGAATTACAGACAGGCAGGCAGACAGACAGACATACATAAAGTCAGACTGAAAAAGAGACAGAGATAGAGCAAGAAAGAGAGAAAGAGACAAAGAGAGAGAGAGAGAGAGAGAGAAAAAGAGAGAGAGAGGAAGAAAGAGAGTCCTAAAGATTCGCAGACAGATATGAAGCACAACATATTCGCAGACAGAAATATAATAGGCAATCCGACAGACAGACAAAGAGGCAGACACGAATACCTACAGCGTAGGAGGACGGACACACAGATCCACAGACTCGCAGACATACAGAGACACGGGAAGAGAGAGAGATACACAGACAGTCATGCAGACAGAACGACAGGAATACCAACAGCCTCGCAGACAAACATACCAGCAGAGACAGACCGGCAGACAGACAGACAGATAGGAAAACAGGCAGGAAGGCACGCAGACCCACAGACATACGGACTCAAAGGAAGAAAAAGAGAGATACACAAACAGACAGGCAGACAGATAGGCAGGTATACCTACAGCCTCGCAGACAGACGCACCGGCAGAGACAGACAGGCTGATATACAGACAGACAGACATGAAGACAGAGAGACAGGCAGACGGGCAGACAGACAGACAGGCACACAGATGGACAGACAGAAAGGCAGACCAATAGACCCGCAGACAGTCAGACGCACGGGCAGAGAGAGAGGCAGACAAGCAGACAGACAGGCAGACAGATAGGAAGATGAGCAGACGGTCACATAGATCCACAGACTGACAGACATACAGACACACAGGTAGAGAGAGAGATACACTGACAGTCTGGAAGACAGATTTACAGGAAAACCTACAGCCTCGCAAACAGTCACACCGGCAGAGACAGATAGGCAGAATTACAGACAGACAGGCAGACAACAGACAGATAGGCAAACATATAATCAAACTGAAAAAGAGACAGGCAGACCGAAAGAGAGAGAGAGAGAGAGCGATGGAGAAAAAGAAAGAGATTGCGAGAGCGAGAAAGAGAGAAAGAGACAAAGAGAGAGAGGGAGAGGGAGAGAGAAAGAGAGAGAAAGGGAGAGAGTCCTATAGATTCACAGAAGATATGAAGAACAACATATTGTCAGACATATATAAAATAATATAATAGGCAGTCTGACAGACAGACAACGAAAAAAAAGAAAAGAAAGCCTAGGCAGACGCCCCGGCAGAGACAGACAGGCTGATATTCAGACAAGCAGACATGCAGGCAGAGAGACAGGCAGACGGGCAGACAGACAAACAGGCACACAGATAGACAGACAGAAAGGCAACCAATAGACTCGCAGACAGTCAGATCACAACAGAGAGAGGAGGGCAGAAACAACAACAGACAGACAGGCAGACCGACCGGCAGACAGACAGGCAGATAGGAAGGTGGCAGACGACATACAGATACACAGGAAGAAGAGAGACACACAGACAGTCAAGCAGACAGATCACAGGAGTACCTACATCCTCGCAAGCAGTCACACCGGCAGAGACAATAAGCAGACTACAGATAGGCAGACATACAGACAGATAGGAAACAGGCATACAGGCACGCAGAACCACAGACATACACAGGAAGAAAGAGAGAGATACACAGACATACAGGCAGACAGATTGGCAGAAAACCCACAGCCCCGCAGACAGACTCACCGGCAGAGACAGACAGGTAGATAACAGACAGACAGATACAGACAAGAGACACCAGACGGGCAAACGGACAGACAGGTACACAGATAGACAGATCGGCAGACAGACTGACAGATAGGCAGACGGTCACCCCGACCCACAGACTCGCAGGCCTACAGACACACAGGAAGATAGAGAAATATACACAGTCAGGCATACAAATAGACAGGAGTACTTACAGCATCGCAGACACACCGGCACAGACGTACAGAAACACATGTAGAGAGAGAGATACACAGTCAGTCAGGAAGACAGTTAGACGGGAATTCCGACAGCCTCGCAGACAAACACACCGGCAGAGACAGACCGACATACATACAGACAGATAGGAAAACAGGCAGACAGGCACGCAGACACACAGACATTCGGACACAAAGGAAGAAAGAGAGAGATACACAAACAGACAGAAAGATAGGCAGGAATACCTACAGCATCGCAGACAGACGCACCGGCAGAGACAGACAGGCTGATATACAGACAGACAGATATGCAGACAGAGAGACAGGCAGACCAAGAGACCAGCAGACAGTCAGACGCTCGGGCAGAGAGAGAGAGGCATACAAGCAGACAGACAGGGAGACCGACCGGCAGACAGACAGAGAGACAGATAGGAAGATGGGCGGACGGTCACATAGACCCACAGACTCGCAGACATACAGACACACAGGTAGAGAGAGAGGTACACAGACAGTCAGGAAGACAGATATACAGGAATACCTACAGCCTCGCAGACAGTCACAGCGGCAGAGACAGATAGTCAGAATTACAGACAGGCAGGCAGATAGGCAGACATACAGACAGATAGGCAAACATATAGTCAGACTGAAAATAAGACAGGCAGACCGAGAGAGAGGAAGAGAGAGAGAGAGATAGAGAGAGGGAGAGGGAGAAAAAGAAAGAGAGATAGCGAGAAAGAGAGAAAGAGAGAAAAAGAGAGAGGTAGAGGGAGAGAAAAAGAATAAGAGAGACAAAGAGAGAGAGAGAAAGAGAGAGCGAGAGAGAGAGGAAGGGAGAGAGTCATATAGATTCGCAGACAGATATGAAGCACAAAATATTCGCAGACAGACATATGATAGGCAATCCGACAGTCAGACAAAGAGGCATACAAGAATACCTACAGCGTAGGAGGACGGACACACAGACCCACAGACTCGCAAACATACAGAGACACGGGAAGAGAGAGAAAGATACACAGACAGTCAGGCAGACCGAACGACAGGAATACAAACAGCCTCGCAGACAAACATACCAGCATAGACAGACCGGCAGACAGACAGACAGATAGGAAAACAGGCAGGAAGGCACGCAGACCCACAGACATACAGACACACAGGAAGAAAGAGAGAGATACACAGCGGCAGAGGCAGACAGGGAGACTTAATGACAGGCAGGCATACAGACAGAGAGAGAGAGAGAGGGAGAGAGAGAGAGAGACAGAGAGAGAGAGAGAGAGAGAGAGAGAGAGAGAGAGAGAGAGAGAGAGAGAGAGAGAGAGAGAGAGAGAGAGAGAGAGAGAGAGAGAGAGAGAGAGAGAGAGAGACTCGCAGACAGTCAGATGCACGGACAGAGAGAGGGAGAGGCAGACAAGCAGACAGACAGGCAGACCGACTGGCAGACAGACAGGCAGATAGGAAGATGGGCAGACGGTCACATAGACCCACATACTCGTAGGCGTACAGATACACAGGAAGAGAGAGAGATACACAGACAGTCAAGCAGACAGATCGACAGGAGTACCTACATCCTCGCAAGCAGACATACAGGCAGACATACAGACAGATAGGAAAACAGGAAGACAGACAGTTAGACTAACAGACAGACAGATATGCAGACAGAGAGACAGCCAGACGGACAGACAGGTACACAGATAGACAGACCTGACAGATAGGCAGACGGTCACAGCGACCCACAGACTCGCAGGCATACAGACACACAGGAAGAGAGAGAAAGATACACAGACGTCAGGCATACAAATAGACAGGAATACCTACAGCATCGCAGACACACCGGTACAGACATACAGACACCCACGTAGAGAGAGAGAAACACAGTCAGTCAGGAAGACAGATAGACGGGAATACCAACAGCCTCGCAGACAAACACACCGGCAGAGACAGACCGGCAGACAGACAGACAGATAGGAAAACAGGCACGCAGACCCACAGACATACGGTCACAAAAGAAGAAAGAGCGAGATACACAAACAGACAGGCAGAAAGATAGGCAGGAATACCTACAGCCTCGCAGACAGAAGCACCGGCAGAGACAGACAGGTCTTTATACAGACAGACAGACATGCAGACAGAGAGACAGGCAGACGGGCAGACAGACAGACAGGCACACAGATGGACAGACAGAAAGGCAGACCAATAGACCCGCAGACAGTCAGACGCACGGGCAGAGAGAGAGGCAGACAAGCAGACAGACAGGCAGACCGACTGGCAGACAGACAGACAGATAGGAAGATGGGCGGACGGTCACATAGACCCACAGACTCGCAGACATACAGACACACAGGTAGAGAGAGAGAGATACACAGACAATCAGGAAGACAGATATACAGGAATACCTACAGCCTCGCAGACAGTCACACCGGAAGAGACAGATAGGCAGAATTACAGACAGGCAGGCAGACAGGCAGATAGGCTAACATATAGTCAGACTGAAAAAGAGACAGGCAGACCGAGAGAGAGAGAGAGAGAGAGAGAGAGGGAGGGAGAGAGAGACTCGCAGACAGTCAGATGCACGGGCAGAGAGAGAGAGGCAGACAGACACCTACAGCCTCGCAGACAGTCACCCCGGAAGAGACAGATAGGCAGAATTACAGACAGGCAGGAAGACATACAGACAGATGGGCAAACATACAGTCAGACTGAAAAAAAAAGGCAGACCGAGAGAGACAGAGGGTGAAAAAGAAATAGAGAGAGAGACGCGAATACCTACAGTGTAGGAAGGCGGACACACAGACCCACAGACTCGCAGACATACAGAGACACGGGAAGAGAGAGAGAGAGAGATACACAGACAGTCAGGCAGACAGAACGACAGGAATACCAACAGCCTCGAAGATAAACATACCAGCAGAGACAGACCGGCAGACACACAGACTAACAGACAGATAGGAAAACAGGCAGGAAGGCACGCAGACCCGCAGACATACAGACACACAGGAAGATAGAGAGATACACAGGCAGACAGATATGCAGGAATACCAACAGCCTCGTAGACAGATAAAAAAAAAGAGAGGAGAGAGAGAGAGAAGAGAGAGAGAGAGAGTCCTATAGATTCACAGATAGATATTGTTTTGAGGAGATGCTAATTTGCACCCCACTTCGGCCCCTTTTATGTTTTATAAATTTTAATACAAACCAAAAGAGCCTTTAGACTGCTTGTAATGCGTGATTTACTTCTCGAACTTCCAACAATAACTATCGATAGATTAGTGATGAGCAATTTACAATGGTATTTTATGCAGGTTTAAAAATAATAGTATGTGACTTCAATATCGTAATTTGAGAAGTAAAGATGTATTGTAATTCAGATATAATATTATTCAGAGGGCGTTCTGCTGCGAACATGCTCCCCCCGTTGGAAGATACAAGCTTTCAACCGATGTGGTTCCGATTGGCAGAACGGCGATTTTGGCAATGGCTCTCTTGACCAGACCATTTTGTGTACGAATGAGTGCTACTCTCACAATGCCGTCGTCACCCGTGATGACGCTGTCGACTCGACCAAGCGGCCACCTGAGTGGTGGTGCATTGTCCTCCTTGAGCAGCACGATGCTGCCGGCCTGAAGATTTTGCTTGGACGATCGCCGTTTCCCGCGCTCTTGAAGCAACGACAAATACGATGTACTCCATTTCTTCCAAAATGATTGCTGCATGTGACATATTCGCTGCCAACGGCTGAGGCGACCTATGCTTAGGTGAGTTGTGTCTGGCTCGTCGATAGTGGCATTGGCTTTGCCTCAGATAAAGTGCCCAGGCGTGAGTATCTCCAAGTCATTCGGGTTTTCTGTAATAGAGCAAAGCGGTCTTGAGTTAAGCATTGCGGATATTTGACGAGAGTTCGGAATTCGTGGAATGAGAGAAGAGAATTTCCAACGACGCGGTAAAAATGATATTTTGCTGACTTGACAGCGGCTTCCCACAATCCTCCAAAATGTGGCGAACGGGGCGGAATGAATTTCCAGTTAGCTCCCAGTGCTAGGCAGTTGCGAACAATCTCATTGCGTTGTGGATCGCTTATAAACAGGTCGCGCAGTTCCTTCAGCTCCTTTCGAGCACCCACGAAATTTGTGGCTTTGTCTGTCCATATTGTATGCGGTTTCCCTCGAAGGCTGATGAATCTCTTCAAGGCAGCGATAAACGATGACGTGGACAGGTCCTCTACCAACTCTAAATGCGTTGCTTTCGTTGCAAAGCATATAAAAATTGAGCTGTAGCATTTCGTTGGTGAGCGATTCCTGACCTCTGATTTGACGTAGAAAGGACCGCAAAAGTCGATGCCAGTTACGTGAAACGTCGGACTTGGCTGCACACGCTCAGCTGGTAGCGGGGCCATTACTTGCTCCAGAAGTTTAGGTCGCATTCGAAAGCAGCGCATGCACCTGTTGATGATATTTGAGACAGCCTTGAGACCTCCGATGGGCCAGTATCGCTGGCGGAGTGTTGCTAGAAGGAATTGCGGACCAGCATGAAGAAATTCCAAATGATAATATGTGATTATAGCTGCGGTGACTGGGTGGCGTTTGGGCAACAATAACGGATGCTTTGCTTCATAATCCAAGTTTGAGTTCTGAAGGCGCCCGCTGATGCGCAAGAGTCCCTCAGTGTCCAACAGTGGGCACAATGAACGAAGTTTGCTTCTTGTTGGAAGCGGCCTTTTTAAGCTGAGTGCTTTGTACTCTTCGGCGAAGTGCGTAAGTTGAATCTTTTTTAAATGCGTTCCGCACTTGATATCATCTGGAGTGAGTGGACCTTTTGAACTCGTTGAATCAGATCTTTTTAGCGCTATAAATCGATACACGTATGCGAAAGTACGCTGTAACTTGGCAAATGTGTTGTTGAATTTACAAGATGCCGATAGGTCTGTCTTCGTTGATAGTACCAGCACTTTCTGGCGTCGTTCTGTAAGCTCAAAGGGATAGGCGACGTGTTGAGGCCAAGGCGAGCTAGCGGCCTGTATGAATGGGGGTCCATTATGCCATAGCTGTGGATCCAAAAGTTCCATAGGTGTGCATCCACGTGATAAAATGTCCGCAGGGTTCAGCTGAGAGGGAACATGATGCCAGGTCATGCCCTTGGTCCGCTCCTGTATTTGCGATACCCTGTTGGATACAAAGATGTTAAACTTTGAAGGTGATTCACGAATCCATGCAAGCGCTACTGTTGAGTCGGTCCAGCAATGATATCTGTATTCGAACTGAATGCACTTGGCAATGTTTCCTATGAGCTCTGATAATAAAAGTGCAGCTGCCAGCTCAAGCCTTGGGATTGTCAGCGTCTTTAACAGGGCGACCCTTGATTTAGAGCATAGCAAATGTGATGAAAATACCCCTTGCATTTTGGATCTGACAAATACGCAAGTACCATAAGCGGCTGTGCTGGCGTCGCAAAATCCATGCAGATACACAGACAGACAGATTGGCAGAAATTCTTACTGCCTCGCAGACAGAATCACCGGCAGAGTCCGACAGGTAGACTAACAGACAGACAGATATGCATACAGAGAGACAGCCAGACGGGCAGACAGGAACACAGATAGACAGACAGCAAGGCAGACCATTAGACTTGCAGACAGTCAGACGCACGGGCAGAGAGAGAGAGAGAGAGAGGCATACAGAACGGCAAACCGTCCAGCAGATAGTTAGGAAAAAAGGCAGACAGGCTCGCAGCCACAGAGACACACAGGAAGAGAGGGAGATATACACAAACGGACAGATATGCAGACAGAGAGAGAGGAAGACGGGCTGACAGACAGAAAGACAGACCAATAGACTCGCAGACAGTCAGATGCACGGGCAGAGAGAGGGAGAGGCAGACAAGCAGACAGACAGGCAGAAGATTGGCAAACGGTCACATAGACCCACATACTCGCAGACATACAGATACACAGGAAGAGAGGGAGAGAGAGAGAGATACACAGAAAGGTAGGCAGACAGATAGGCAGGCATACCTACAGTTTTGCAGACAAACTCACCTGCAGAAACAGACAGGTAGTGTAACAGACAGACTGATATGCAGTCAAAGAGACAGGAAGACGGGCAGACAGACAGGCACACAGATAGACAGACAGAAAGGTGGACAAATAGACTCGCAGACACGCAGACGCACGGCAGAGAGAGAGATAGAGAGCCAGACAAGCAGACAGGCAGGCAGACCGACAGGCAGACATATAGGAAGATAGTGTAGTAGCCGAGTGGGAACAGTTCTTGATTGTTAGAAACTTTACGTGCTACCCTCGCACTTAGCTCACACACTTTTGCATATTCCTTTTGATGTCTGATTTGGCACGTAGGCAGATCATACGATAATGCAGTTAAACTGAGGAGCGATCGCGAAAGCTTTTATCACCGTTACAGCTAGGTCTATAAAAGGAGCGGGCGACCGCGTGCGACCGCGTGTGACAGTCTTCAGTTCAGATTGGAAGCGAAATGACGTAGTTCGTCAAGAAGATTAAACAGTGTAAAAACGAAGTCTAAAGTTAAAATAAGTAATAAAAATAATAGAAAGCGTATTGAAGCAGACGTGCGAGTGGAAAAGTATTGTAAAATCTAAGTAGTGAAAAATATTGAAACAGGTGATTTTATATTAGCCTAGTATCAATGGATTGGTGTTTGACCCTTGTTTAATTTTACAGCCTCGTGGCAGGGGTGCTGCCGCAAGCGCTGGTCCGCTTTTCACCAATATCTTGGTGCATATATATTGGCTCGGAGACAAGGGTAGTAAATCTACTCCAAGGAGATTTCGGAACCGTGCTCCAGTGCCACATTCGAGACTGCTCGTTGATGATCATCAAATGTGTCTGGCGTTTAGTGACTTATATAAATGGATACGAAAGTCACAAGTTTATTCAGATCCACAAGAAATTATGACTTAAAATCTGTGTTGCGTAGTGTAATTGATTATTTATTCTCCTTTGTGCTACCTTCATCGCTTTTATTGAGAGAATGAGAATTAGAATTGACAAAGAGTAAGGCGCACGAACAAGCTAAAAGATAAAAGCAACTACAATTAGTAAAACAGAAGCCATCTGAATGAAATTCGAAGCACGCATCCATACATACATCACATATAACTTAAATTTTTGACATTGCGATCAGCGGATGTCTACCTAAACTATTCCCATTGATCGAAGCTAAAGTAAATTTAAGCAACTAAACAAACATGAAAAAAAATGTATTATATTGAATTAAAAATTATTCGGTAGATATTAGAGTTAAGCAGCAGTTTTCTTCAGTAAGTTATGTTGGAAAACTGAAGTTATTTTGTTGAACAAAAATCAGTATATTATTATTTTTAAAATCATGAATTCGAATTTGAATGTTTCGTTAAATCTTAGGTAATTGATAATTCGCTTGTAATATAATCATGTATCTTGAGATCAACGGCTTGCTTCAATTAAATGATTTTGTTATATTTTAATATGAATCGGTGAATAACTATCTTGTCTGTCGACTACCATGCTGAATTCTGTTGAAATGCGTTAATGCGTTAGAGTCTCGCATAGGGGCAATCTACGATTTTCTGGTTGCTATGGTAGGGAGGGTAGAGACGAGGGACAACTAACACCAAGATCCCTCCATTAGGCATATTGGATCCCGAGTTTTGTGGTGTTTGTCGGAACACTTATTTACAGGATAGGGAAATAAAGATAAATTTTATGATAGTTATTGATCTTGTTTTTTTTGAAGCGTACTTGATATTCTTCATGTCAGTGTATTGGTGTTGATAGGCAGATTGGGCGAGGAAGAGCCCCGACCACGACGAGCTAAATTGAGCAAAAGCAAGAAGTACGCGCCCCCGATCCCAACGCCCCGCGACCAACGTAAGCCATTAAGGGCGAAAACGCCATAGAGGGTTACAAATGGACGTGGACACTCTAACAACTAAGGGGCAGAGTATTATTTGCAACTAACCTAGATAATATTTAGATTTTGCGGCTATATCTCCGATTACAGCTAGTTTACAAAGTAAGTTAGTTACACTGCACAAAAAAAAAAAAAAAAAAAAAATTCCAAAGATCGTTTAGTTTAGTTGAGATTATATTTCCCCGGAATGCTCTGGTTATCCAAACTAAATTACATATGATTTGTTTTCAAGTTATTAAAAGGGTTTTAGATAAGCGTAGTTTGAAATTATAAGAACTATTTTCGGAATTAGCGACTACAATTCATGAATTGGATTGGTCGACCAAAAAAGACTCGTAAAAGTCTAACAACGTTAAGTATATTTAGTACTCCTTGAGATAGTATAAATTTGGTTTAAGCGCTCTTGAAGGTATGGAACTGCAATTATCTGGAACTATTCGGAAATTGACCTATTTATCATGAGAAGCTTGATTGCAAATCAGCAATAGAAATCATTACATATAATAGACGACAACAAAGGAAACCCAATTTCGCCTAATTATATCAACAGTATTTAGCATTAGGGAAAAGGACGGACAGCTTTAGATATATGAAAAAAAAAATAGAAAAGAATTAATTTGTTCCTGATTTTGAATAGCTTTCAGCGCATGTAACATTTTTAATGGCAGTACAAAGAAGTACAGAAAATATTGCAGCTGCCATAGAGCAGATAGATCCCTTTTGTGGAATCTGCAACGAGGTGATGACTTCGTCACAATTGTTTGCTTATACTCTATGTAAGCACCGATTCCACAAAACATGTTTGATAGAGTTCTTACAAAACACTTCAGCATGCCCTACATGTGCAACCGATTGTACAACTCTTGCGTTAAGCTTTTCTAACAACACTTTGGCAGCAGAGTTGAACCTAACTGATTCAATGCCTAGCATTACAGAACAAGAAGTAAATAAGCGAAATTCATTAAATAGGAGAGCCATGGGGAATAGACAAAGAGGAGCTACTCCTAAGAGAGGGATGACGGCTAGATCCACAAATAGAGCACCGACCCTTGATCAGACACAAAGCAACATGTCTCTTGGCTCTCAAGTCGACATGGCTAATTATATTCAGAATATGATGAACGTTCAGCAAACTCAGTTGATGGACCATATAACGTCATATTTATCTAAAACTATTGAGACCTCTATTCGAAATCAACTCGCCAATTTGCAGATTTCAAATAGTGATCCACCATCTTCTAATGGGATAGATACTAATCCAACCCCACCAATACCTATAGAACATGGACCAGAAACATTGATTCAAAGATTGAGTGAAGCGGATGCTAGACTTAACAGAGAGAGAGAAGCAGCCAAAGCTTTAGTGTGAATCCGGAAAAAGTATAAGGAATCATTCAGAACTGGCGAATTAAATTCGATGGCACTAAGCAAGGCATGCGTATGGATGAATTTCTTTACCGAGTGCGATCCTTAACCAAACAAAATTTGGGTAACGACTAACATCTTCTTAATGACCATTTATACTTACTTTTTAATGGTAAGGCCAGCGATTGGTTTATGAAGTTCCATCGCGCAAATACAAACTTTAATTGGGAAACATTTTGTCAAGAGTTCCGTAGAAGATTTGGAGACTCTGACACCGATTTAGAAATTTGGGAAATGATTGGGAAAAGACGACAGGGTGAGAGTGAGACTTTTGATGACTATCACTTTGCAATAGAAGACCTAGTTGACAGATTGCAACAAGGAATCTTAGAAAAGCAGATAGTAGACCTTCTGATTCGCAATTCCAAGCCCAGTCTGCACCATGAACTTCTCCACGTTAGCATTCAGAAACGTTCGCAACTTAGAGTTGAAGTGAGAAAACACGAGCAATTTTATGGCGACATAAAATCTTTTAAAGGAAGAACATTAAGGTCATATGTTTCGGAAGTATCAGGCGAAGCCAATGGTAATTTGCCGCTTGTTCCATCGGAAGCTGAAATTCAAGAAATAAAACGTATTAAGACAGATCCAGTCTGCTGGAACTGCGATAAAATCGGACATAAATTTGACCATTGCCTGGAGATTCGTCGTATTTTTTGTTATGGCTGCGGAGCCAAAGAAGTTTTCAAACCATGCTGTTCAAAATGCAACCGCTCGGGAAACTGGCAGCGGGATGTACAACACAAGACCAAATAGATACATCCCCAGCAAATACTCAGGCCTTGTCGGAAAAATCGACCCAAGTTACAAATAAAGATAAGGACAAAACCGATACTAAAACGATAGCAGAGCGAGAAAAGCATTC
Organism: Drosophila borealis; assembly: GCA_035045885.1. Classification (NCBI taxonomy): domain Eukaryota; kingdom Metazoa; phylum Arthropoda; class Insecta; order Diptera; family Drosophilidae; genus Drosophila; species Drosophila borealis. The sequence goes on along the minus strand of JAWNOR010000282.1, from coordinate 244,460 downwards.
GATTAGTTATTCTAAACATTTTTTAGATTTACCTTTTCATACCAGACTACAGAATTAGAGTTCGGCATGTAAGCGAATTTTTGCTGATTTAGATTCTTTTGGATTAATAACTAAGCCCAAGAATTCTACAAAACGATTACGTACGTTTTGGAATTTAGTACGTAAAAATCGTAGGAATATAATAGCATCTATTTTTCTAAGTTCGGATGAACGACTATACACTTCTGTTCAAATCGAAGGGAATGAGTATATAGGACTTTTGGATTCAGGAGCTACTATTAGTTGCGCAGGTGGATCAGCAGCTCAACAATTACTTAAAAATAGTAAGACTAAGATATGCACCGGATCTATTCGCACAGCAAATGGCACCGCTAGCAGAATTGTTGCTAAATTACAGACGCAGATCACTTCTCGACAGTTAACTAGAAGTATCGAGTTATTTATTATCCCAGAACTTAAGCAGGATATGTATTTAGGTATTAATTTTTGGCACGAATTTGGCTTATTAGGGACAATTACTAGGCAAGCAGAGATATCAGAGTTAGATGTTGGAGCACCAGCAGAACAAAGGGAGCTTCCCAAATTTCATCTTCTAACTAAAGAGGAACAGGGCCGTCATTATGTCATTAAAGGAGGATTTCCCTCGTATGCTAAAGAAGGCTTAGGCAGAACTAATTTGATTAGTCACTCCATTAATATAGGCTCGGCAACACCAGTTAAGCAACGCCACTGGCCAGTCTCTCCGGCCATTGAAAAACTAATGTTTGCAGAAATTGACCAAATGCTAGCTCTAGATGTAATACAACCTTCTACCAGCCCCTGGAGTAGCAATTGCTTTCTGGTTAAACGCGGAGATAAGTGTCGCTTATGTTTAGACTCAAGACAGGTTAACAAAGTGACGGAAAAAGATGGTTTTTGAGTAGGTTACCTCCAACTAAATTCATTACCGGATTAGACATGAAACATTCCTTCTGGCAAATACCGTTGGAGGAGAAATCACGGCAATATACCGCCTTTACAATAACCAATCGACCATTGTATCAGTACAAGGTGATGCCATTTGGTCTTTGCAACGCGCTGCAAACACTTTGTCGCCTTATGTATGAAGTTATTCCTGCCCATTTGCGTACACAAGTCTTTGTTTATTTAGACGACTTATTAGTGTTATCAGATAATTTCGACTCCCACCTAATTTTGCTACAGGAGATTGTTTGAGGAAAGCAAATCTAAATAAAAATATTAGCAAATCCAAGTTCTGCATGACAGAGATAAGATACCTCGGGTTTATCATCGGAAACGGGCAACTCAATACGGAGTAGCAATTGCTTTCTGGTTAAACGCGGAGATAAGTGTCGCTTATGTTTAGACTCAAGACAGGTTAACAAAGTGACGGAAAAAGATGGTTTTTGAGTAGGTTACCTCCAACTAAATTCATTACCGGATTAGACATGAAACATTCCTTCTGGCAAATACCGTTGGAGGAGAAATCACGGCAATATACCGCCTTTACAATAACCAATCGACCATTGTATCAGTACAAGGTGATGCCATTTGGTCTTTGCAACGCGCTGCAAACACTTTGTCGCCTTATGTATGAAGTTATTCCTGCCCATTTGCGTACACAAGTCTTTGTTTATTTAGACGACTTATTAGTGTTATCAGATAATTTCGACTCCCACCTAATTTTGCTACAGGAGATTGTTTGAGGAAAGCAAATCTAAATAAAAATATTAGCAAATCCAAGTTCTGCATGACAGAGATAAGATACCTCGGGTTTATCATCGGAAACGGGCAACTCAATACGGATCCTGAGAAAATACAGGCAATCAGTGAGTTCCCTGTGCCGAAAACGGTCAAGAAATTACGTCGCTTTTTGGGTCTGACTGGATGGTATAGGCGTTTCGTAGAAAAGTACGCCGCCATCACTTATTCGTTAACAGAACTTCTAAAAAAACAAAAGTCTCTGGATTGGAATCCGGAAGCCACCGAAGCTTTCGCAATGCTCAAATCCTACCTGACTGCCGCACCTATTTTAATAACACCCAATTTTTCGAAACCTTTTATCCTGATTTGCGATGCATGTACTTACGGCATTGGTTGTGTACTATCGCAAATTCGAGATGATTCAGAGTTTCTGCGAAACTTACGAGAGCTCAGCGTAACTACTCAGTTACAGAACTGGAGTGTCTCGCTGTTCTCAAAGGCATTCAAAAGTTTCGAGCATATATAGAAGGTCAGGAGTTCACCGTAATTACGGATCATTCTTCTCTTAAATGGCTTATGAAGCAGAAGGATTTGTCAGGACGACTAGCTAGATGGTCTATGAAGTTGCAGGGATTCAAATTCGATATCCAGCACCGAAGTGGTTCCCAAAACGTCGTTGCTGATACACTCTCTAGAACTTACGAAGAAGAAGTAGCAGAATTCGATGACCAAGGTCCTATAATAGATTTGACTTCAACTTGTTTTAAGGCACCAGAATATCTAGCTTTAATTGCGTATATAAAAGAGAACCAAGCTAGGTTGCCGGACCTAAAGTTGATGGATGACTATGTGTACAAGAGAACACAGTTTGCCACTGGCAAATCGCAAGAAAAGGACTCATGGAAACTGTGGGTACCTGCAAGTTTAGTCCCAGAAGTATTACGCGATGCGCACGAACCACCTAGCTCGGCACAATGCGGCATGGGGAAAACTGTAGAGAAAATTAAAACGTACTTGTTTTGGCTAGGTATGGTGAGCCAGCACTTGTAGATCTACCAAGAGTTCAAATATAGTCCTTAAGCCACCAATGGGTAAGCCAGTGACCTCAGATAGGCCAATTCAAAGATTATATGTCGACCTGTTGGGACCGTATTCTCGTACAAAAAGGGGTAACATAGGGTTGTTGATCGTGGTAGATCACAACACAAAGTTTCATTTTCTTTGCCCTCTGAAGAAATTTACAACACAGAAAATAACAGTATCTCGCGAATTTGATTTTCTACACTTTTGGTGTACCCGAATCTATTCTTAGCGACAATGGATCGCAATTCCGATCAAGTTTCTTTAAAGCATTTTTAACTCGCTTTGGAGTTGAGCATAAATGTACTGCAATATACTCGCCGCAAGCTAATGCAAGTGAAAGATTGAACCGGTCAGTCTTGGCTGCAATCCGAGCTTATCTCGGTAAAGACCACACTAATTGGGATGTGCAGCTTAATGCAATAAGTGCATCATTAAGAGCTACATTACACCGAAGCACAGGCTTTCCACCCTATTTCCTTGTTTTTGGACAAAATATGATCCTGAACGGAAAAGATTACACTCTGCTCAGAAACCTAAATCTATTAAGCGATGACTTTTACATTAGCCGTACAAACACCATGCAATTAGCACGGGAGAAGGGCAAAGAAAATATATATAAGGCGCACTAAGCTAATGCAAGAATTTAAAATCTTCGTTGCCGAAGGGTGCAGTTAAAAGCAGGCGATTCAGTTTATGCACGAAACTTACGTCGCTTTTTGGGTTTGGCTGGATGGTATAGGCGTTTCGTAGAAAAGTACGCCGCCATCACTTATCCGTTAACAGAACTTCTAAAAAAACAAAAGTCTCTGGATTGGAATCCGGAAGCCACCGAAGCTTTCGCAATGCTCAAATCCTACCTGACTGCCGCACCTATTTTAATAGCACCCAATTTTTCGAAACCTTTTATCATGATTTGCGATGCATGTACTTACGGCATTGGTTGTGTACTAGCGCAAATTCGAGATGATTCAGAGTTACCGATCGCTTATATGTCTGCGAAACTTACGAGAGCTCAGCGTAACTACTCAGTTACAGAACTGGAGTGTCTCGCTGTTCTCAAAGGCATTCTAGAGTTTCGAGCATATATAGAAGGTCAGGAGTTCACCGTAATTACGGATCATGCTTCTCTTAAATGGCTTATGAAGCAGACGGATTTGTCAGGACGACTAGCTAGATGGTCTATGAAGTTGCAGGGATTCAAATTCGATATCCAGCACCGAAGTGGTTCCCAAAACGTCGTTGCTGATACACTCTCTAGAACTTACGAAGAAGAAGTAGCAGAATTCGATGACCTAGGTCCTATAATAGATTTGACTTCAACTTGTTTTAAGGCACCAGAATATCTAGCTTTAATTGCGTATATAAAAGAGAACCAAGCTAGGTTGCCGGACCTAAAGTTGATGGATGATTATGTGTACAAGAGAACACAGTTTGCCACTGGCATAGAATCGCAAGAAAAGGACTCATGGAAACTGTGGGTACCTGCAAGTTTAGTCCCAGAAGTATTACGCGATGCGCACGAACCACCTAGCTCGGCACAATGCGGCATGGGGAAAACTGTAGAGAAAATTAAAAGGTACTTGTTTTGGCTAGGTATGGTGAGCCAGATACGTACACACATTGCTAACTGTAGCACTTGTAGATCTACCAAGAGTTCAAATATAGTCCTTAAGCCACCAATGGGTAAGCCAGTGACCTCAGATAGGCAATTTCAAAGATTATATGTCGACCTGTTGGGACCGTATCCTCGTACAAAAAGGGGTAACATAGGGTTGTTGATCGTGGTAGATCACAACACAAAGTTTCATTTTCTTTGCCCTCTGAAGAAATTTACAACACAGAAAATAACATCGTATCACTTTTGGTGTACCCGAATCTATTCTTAGCGACAATGGATCGCAATTCCGATCAAGTTTCTTTAAAGCATTTTTAACTCGCTTTGGAGTTGAGCATAAATGTACTGCAATATACTCGCCGCAAGCTAATGCAAGTGAAAGATTGAACCGGCCAGTCTTGGCTGCAATCCGAGCTTATCTCGGTAAAGACCACACTAATTGGGATGTGCAGCTTAATGCAATAAGTGCATCATTAAGAGCTACATTACACCGAAGCACAGGCTTTCCACCCTATTTCCTTGTTTTTGGACAAAATATGATCCTGAACGGAAAAGATTATACTCTGCTCAGAAACCTAAATCTATTAAGCGATGACTTTTACATTAGCCGTACAAACACCATGCAATTAGCACGGGAGAAGGGCAAAGAAAATATATATACGGCGCACGAAGCTAATGCAAGAATTTATAATCTTCGTTGCCGAAGGGGGCAGTTAAAAGCAGGCGATTCAGTTTATGCACGAAACTTTGCTCAGAGTAACGCGAGCAAAAAGTTCAGCTCGAAACTAGCAAGAGTATTTCTGCCAGCTAAAGCTCATAAGAAACTAAGTCCGTTTTATTATCAATTAGTCGATAGTAATAACGAATTGATAGGAGTTTATCATCTGAAAGACATTCAAATAAAAAGTAATTATACCACCTAGTCTATTTTTCAAATAAAAGCTCTTCGTAATATCTTATTCATTTATTTGCGTTGTAGTAGCCGAGTGGGAACAGTTCATGATTGTTAGAAACATTACGTGCTACCCTCGCACTTAGCTCACACACTTTTGCATATTCCTTTTGATGTCTGATTTGGCACGTAGGCAGATCATACGATAATGCAGTTAAACTGAGGAGCGATCGCGAAAGCTTTTATCACCGTTACAGCTAGGTCTATAAAAGGAGCGGGCGACCGCGTGCGACCGCGTGTGACAGACTTCAGTTCAGATTGGAAGCGAAAAGACGTAGTTCGTCAAGAGGATTAAACAGTGTAAAAACAAAGTCTAAAGTTAAAATAAGTAATAAAAATAATAGAAAGCGTATTGAAGCAGACGTGCGAGTGGAAAAGTATTGTAAAATCTAAGTAGTGAAAGATATTGAAACAGGTGATTTAATATTAGCCTAGTATCAATGGATTGGTGTTTGACCCTTGCTTAATTTTACAGCCTCGTGGCAGGGGTGCTGCCGCAAGCGCTGGTCCGCTTTTCACCAATCTCTTGGTGCATATATATTGGCTCGGAGACAAGGGTAGTAAATCTACTCCAAGGAGATTTCGGATCCGTGCTCCAGTGCCACATTCGAGACTGCTCGTTGATGATCATCAAATGTGTCTGGCGTTAAGTGACTTATATAAATGGATACCAAAGTCACAAGTTTATTCAGATCCACAAGAAATTATGACTTAAAATCTGTGTGACGTAGTGTAATTGATTATTTATTCTCCTTTGTGATACCTTCGTCGCTCTTATTGAGAGAATGAGAATTAGAATTGACAAAGAGTAAAGCGCACGAACAAGCTAAAAGATAAAAGCAACTACAATTAGTAAAACAGAAGCCATCTGAACGAAATTCGAAGCACGCATCCATACATACATCACATTAAACTTACATTTTTGGCATTGCGATCAGCGGATGTCTACCTAATCTATTCCCATTGATCGAACAAAAGTAAATTTAAGCAACTAAACAAACATGAAAAAAAATGCATTATATTGAATTAAAAAGTAGTCGGTAGATATGAGAGTTAAGCAGCAGTAGTAATATTCCTTTTGAACCATGACTATATTTGGCAAGGGTAAGGTTGTGACATTTATATGCACGTCAATATTTATATATATACTTACAATTAACTTTCTTTGTACAAAGACAACAATGATACCCATACAATAATACACCTACACACACCCACCAACATCGACGTCATATTGGGCGCAAGTGCACGCAACGATGGAAGTATGAGTGAGTTAATATAGAGTAGTGAGGACAATTTTGTTTGTATATCTGTTGTATAAATTAGTGCATTTGTGTCTGCAACCTTGGGATTCGCCAGTTGCATTTAGAAATGCATATGAAAATGAGTTAACTAACGGAGACTTAGTGGACGATACGTCGCGCTTTTATTGCTTCCAAACTTAAACTAAAAAATACAATCTTTATCAATCTAAGCAATGCCTGCAGAGACGCCGTCCCTGCCCCAGAGCCGCCGTCGCTGCTGCAGAACCGCTGCCGCCGCTCTCGCAAAAGTGCAGCGTTAGCGCCTCGTGTGCGGTGTCGGATGACCGTCGCGGCCGGCGACATAGTTGCGACATATCCGTCGCCACATGATTCTGGTCATTGGCTTCCCCAGAACGCTGGGTCAGCACATACCAATAGTCAGTGGTTAACTTATATATATATATATATATATATATTTACGATTGACATTGCATTGATCTCGAACCTATTGCCAACGTAAGCGTAAGATAACAGTTTTCTTCAGTAAGTTATGTTGGAAAACTGAAGTTATTTTGTTGAACAAAAATCAGTATATTATTATTTTTAAAATCATGAATTCGAATTTGAATGTTTCGGTAAATCTTAGGGAATTGATAATTCGCTTGTAACGGCTTGCTTCAATTAAATGATTTTGTTATATTTTAATATGCATCGGTGAATAATTATCTTGTCTGTCGAGTACTATGCTGAATTCTGTTGAAATGCGTTAATGCGTTAGAGTCTCGCATAGGGGCAATTTACGATTTTCTGGTTGCTATGGTAGGGAGGGTAGAGACGAGGGACAACTTACACCAAGATCCCTCCATTAGGCATATTGGATCCCGAGTTTTGTGGTGTATGTCGGAACACTTATTTACAGGATAGGGAAATAAAGATAAATTTTATGATAGTTATTGATCTTGTTTTTTTTGAAGCGTACTTGATATTCTTCATGTCAGTGTATTGGTGTTAAAAGGCAGATTGGGCGAGGAAGAACCCCGACCACGACGAGCTAAATTGAGCAAAAGCAAGAAGTACGCGCCCCCGAACCCAACGCCCCGCGACCAACGTAAGCCATTAAGGGCGAAAACGCCATAGAGGGTTACAAATGGACGTGGACACACCATGTAGAAGGCAGCATCGACTGCCCCCCGTATACACGTGGACACAACAATAGGCAGATGGTCACACAGACCCACAGACTTGCAGACTCACTGGAAGAGAGTAAAATGCACAGACGGTCAGACAGACAAATAGACAGGAATACCTACAGCATGGCAGACAGGCGCACCGGCAGAGACAGACAGGCTGATATACAGACAAACAGACATGCAGACCGAGAGACAGGCAGACAGACAGACAAGTACATAGATAGACAGACAGAAAGGCAGACCAATAGACTCGCAGACAGTCAGAAGCACGGGCAGAGAGAGAGAGAGAGACAGACAGACAGGCAGGCCGACCGGCAAACAGATAAGAAAACATGCAGACAGACACGCAGACCCAGAAACACACAGGAAGAGTGAGAAAGATACACAGACAGGCAGAGACAGTCAGGCGTACAGAAAGACAGGAATACCTACAGCATCGCAGACACACCGGCTGAGACAGATATGCTGACTTACAGACAGGGAGGCAGACAGGCAGATAAACAGACAGATAGGCAAACATACAAACTTAAAAAGAGACAGGCAGACTGAGAGAGAGAGAGAGAGAGGAAGAGATAGAGAAAGGGAGAGAGTCCTAAAGATTCACGGATAGATATGAATAACAACAAGTTGTCAGACATATAATAGGCAGTCCGACAGACAGACAAAGAGACAGACAGAAAAACCTACAGCCTAGGCAGACGCCCCGGCAGAGACAGACAGGTTGAAATACAGACAAACAGGCATGAAGGCAGAGAGACAGGCAGACGGGCAGACAGACAGACAGGCACACAGATAGACAGACAGAAGGGCAGATCAATAGACTCGCAGACAATCAGACGCGCGGGCAGAGAGAGAGAGACGGACAGGCAGACAGATAGGCAGACCGAACGACAGACAGATAGGATAACAGGCAGATGGTCATACAGACCCACAGACTCGCAGACTCACTGGAAGAGAGAGATAAACAGACAGTCAGGCAGACAGATAGACAGACAGATAGACAGACACACCGACACAGACAGACAGGCTGATATACAGACAGACAGACAGGCACACAGATAGACAGAGAGAAAGGCAGACCAATAGACTCGCAGACAGTCAGCCGCAAGAGCAGAGAGAGACACAGACAGGCAGACAGACAGACAGACCGAACGACCGGCAGACAGATAGGAAAATAGGCAGACGGTCACACAGACCCACGGACTCGCAGACATACAGACACACAGGAAGAGACAGAGAGAGATACACAGACAGGCAGGCAGATAGATAGACAGGCATACCTACAGCCTCGCAGGCAAACTCACCGGCAGAGACAGACAGGCTGATATACAGACAGACAGATATGCAGACAGAGAGACAGGCAGACGGGCAGACAGACAGACAGGCACTCAGATAGACAGACAGAAAGGCAGACCAATAGACTCGCAGACAGTAAGATGCACGGGCAGAGAGAGAGAGAGACAGACAGACAGGCAGACCGATCGGCGAACATATAAAAAAAAAAAAAAAGACAGACACGCAGACCCACAGACTCGCAGACACACAGGAAGAAAGAGAGAGATACACAGACAAGCAGGCAGACAGATAGGCAGGAACACTTACAGCCTCGCAGGCAGACACACCGGCAGAGACTGACAGGCTGATATACAGACAGACAAACATGCAGAAAGAGAGTCAGGCAGACGGGCAGAAATACAGACAGGCACACAGATAGACAGACAGAAAGGCAGACCAATAGACTCGCAGACAGTCAGACGCACGGACAGACAGAGAGAGAGGCAGACAGACAGGCAGACAGATTGGCAGGAAAATACCTTCACCCTCGCAGATAGAAACACCGGCAGAGACAGGCAGGTAGAATTACAGACCGACAGATATGTAGACAGAGGGAGAGGCAGACGCGCAGACAGACAAACAGACAGGTACACAGATAGACAGACAAAACGGCAGACAGACAGACCGGCAGACAGACAGACAGGTAAGAAGACGGTCACATAGACCCACAGACTCGCAGACATACAAACACACAGGAATAGAGAGAGATACACAGACAGTCAGGCAGACAGCATCGCAGACAGACGCTCCGGCAGACACAGACAGGCTGATATACAGACAGACAGACATGCAGACAGAGAGACAGGCAGACGCGCAGACAGACGCTCCGACAGACAGACAGGTACACAGATCGAAAAACAAAAAGGCAGACAGACGGACCGTCAGACAGACAGACAGATAAGAAGACGGTCACACAGACCCACAGACTCGCAGACATACAGACACACAGGTAGAGAGAGATATACATAGACAGTCAGGAAGACAGATAGGCAGGAATACCTACAGCCGCGCTGATAGACACACCGGCAGAGACAGACAGGAAGACTTACAGACAGACAGATATGTAGTCAGAGAGACAGGCAGATGGGCAGACAAACAGACAGGTACACAGATGGACAGACCGGCAGACAGATAGGCAGACAGTCACACAGACCCACAGACTCGCAAACATACAGACACATGGGAAGAGAGACAGACCGGCAGACAGACTGACAGATAGGCAGACGGTCACACAGACTCGCAGACGTACAGGCACACAGGAAGAGAGGAAGAGATACACAGACAGTAAGGCAGACAGAAAGGCAGACCAATAAACTCGCAGATAGTCTGACGCACGGACAAAGAGACAAAGACAAACAAGCAGACAGACAGGCAGACCGACCGGCAGACAGACAGACAGATGGGAAGATAGGCAGACGGTCACACAGACTCGCAGACATACAGACACACAGGTAGAGAGAGATACATAGACAGTCAGGAAGACAGATAGGCAGGAATACCTATAGCCTCGCTGACAGACACACCGGCAGAGACAGACAGGTAGATTTACAGACAGACAGATATGTAATCAGAGAGACAGGCAGATGGGCAGACGAACAGACAGGTACACAGATGGACAGACCGACAGACAGATAGGCAGACAGTCACACAGACCCACAGACTCGCAGACGTACAGACACACAGGAAGAGAGACAGACCGGCAGACAGACTGACAGAAAGGCAGACGGTCACACAGACCCACAGACTCGCAGACATACAGACACACAGGAAGAGAGAGAGATACACAGACAGTCAGGCAGACAGATAGACAGGAATACCTAAAGCATCGCAGACAAACGCACCGGCAGAGACAGACAGGCTGATATACAAACAGACAGACATGCAGACAGAGAGACAGGCAGACGGGCAGACAGACAGACAGGCACACAGATAGACAGACAGAAAGGCAGACCAATAGACTCGCAGACAGTCAGACGCACGGGCAAAGAGAGAAAGACAAACAAGCAGACAGACAGGCAGACCGACTGGCAGACAGACAGACAGATGGGATTATAGGCAGACGGTCACACAGACCCACAGACTCGCAGACATACAGACACACAGGAAGAGAGAGAGATACACAGACAGTCAGGCAGACAGATAGACAGACGCTACGGCAAAGACAGACAGGCTGATATACAGACAGACAGGCACACAGATAGACAGACAGAAAGGCAGACCAATAGACTCGCAGACAGTCAGACGCACGGGCAAAGAGAGAAAGACAAACAAGCAGACAGACAGGCAGAGCGACCGGTAGACAGACAGACAGATGGGAAGATAGGCAGACGGTCACACAGACCCACAGACTCGCAGACATACAGACACACAGGAAGAGAGAGAGATACACAGACAGTCAGGCAGACAGATAGACAGGAATACCTAAAGCATCGCAGACAAACGCACCGGCAGAGACAGACAGGCTGATATAAAAACAGACAGACATGCAGACAGAGAGACAGGCAGACGGGCAGACAGACAGACAGGCACACAGATAGACAGACAGAAAGGCAGACCAATAGACTCGCAGACAGTCAGACGCACGGGCAAAGAGAGAAAGACAAACAAGCAGACAGACAGGCAGACCGACCGGCAGACAGACAGACAGATGGGAAGATAGGCAGACGGTCACACAGACCCACAGACTCGCAGACATACAGACACACAGGTAGAGAGAGAGATACATAGACAGTCAGGAAGACAGATAGGCAGGAATACCTATAGCCTCGCTGACAGACACACCGGCAGAGACAGACAGGTAGACTTACAGACAGACAGATATGTAATCAGACAGACAGGCAGATGGGCAGACGAACAGACAGGTACACAGATGGACAGACCGGCAGAACAGATAGGCAGACAGTCACACAGACCCACAGACTCGCAGACATACAGACACACGGAAAGAGAGACAGACCGGCAGACAGACTGACAGATAGGCAGACGGTCACACAGACCCACAGACTCACAGACATACAGACACACAGGAAGAGAGAGAGATACACAGACAGTCAGGCATACAGATAGACAGGAATACCTACAGCATCGCAGACAAACGCACCGGCAGAGACAGACAGGCTGATATACAGACAGACAGACATGCAGACAGAGAGACAGGCAGACAGGCAGACAGACAGACAGGCACACAGATAGACAGACAGAAAAGCAGACCAATAGACTCGCAGACAGTAAGATGCACGGGCAGAGAGAGAGAGACAGACAGACAGGCAGACCGATCGGCGGACATATAAAAAAACAAAAAGACAGACACGCAGACCCACAGACTCGCAGACACACAGGAAGAAAGAGAGAGATACACAGACAGGCAGGCAGACAGATAGGCAGGAACACTTACAGCCTCGCAGACAAACACACCGGCAGAGACAGACAGGTAGACTTATAGACAGACAGATATGTAGACAGAGAGACAAGCAGACAGACAGACAGGTAAGAAGACGGCCACATAGACCCACAGACTCGCAGACATACAGACACACAGGAAGAGAGAGAGATACACAGACAGTCAGGCAGACAGATAGACAGGAATACCTAAAGCATCGCAGACAAACGCACCGGCAGAGACAGACAGGCTGATATACAGACAGACAGACATGCAGACAGAGAGACAGGCAGACGGGCAGACAGACAGACAGGCACACAGATAGACAGACAGAAAAGCAGACCAATAGACTCGCAGACAGTAAGATGCACGGGCAGAGAGAGAGAGAGAGACAGACAGACAGGCAGACCGATCGGCGGACATATAAAAAAACAGGCAGACAGACACGCAGACCCACAGACTCGCAGGAAGAAAGAGAGAGATACACAGACAGGCAGGCAGACAGATAGGCAGGAACACTTACAGCCTCGCAGGCAGACACACCGGCAGAGACTGACAGGCTGATATACAGACAGACAAACATGCAGACAGAGAGTCAGGCAGACGGGCAGAAATACAGACAGGCACACAGATAGACAGACAGAAAGGCAGACCAGTAAACTCGCAGACAGTCAGACGCACGGGCAGACAGAGAGAGAGACAGACAGACAGGCAGACAGATTGGCAGGAAAATACCTGCACCCTCGCAGACAGACACACCGGCAGAGACAGGCAGGTAGAATTACAGACCGACAGATATGTAGACAGAGGGAGAGGCAGACGCGCAGACAGACAGACAGGTACACAGATAGACAGACAAAAAGGCAGACAGACAGACCGGCAGACAGACAGACAGATAAGAAGACGGTCACATAGACCCACAGACTCGCAGACATACAGACACACAGAAATAGAGAGAGATACACAGACAGTCAGGCAGACAGCATCGCAGACAGACGAAGCTCCGGCAGAGACAGACAGGCTGATATACAGACAGACAGGCACACAGATAGACAGACAGAAAGGCAGACCAATAGACTCGCAGACAGTCAGACGCACGGGCAAAGAGAGAAAGACAAACAAGCAGACAGACAGGCAGACCGACCGGCAGACAGACAGACAGATGGGAAGATAGGCAGACGGTCACACAGACCCACAGACTCGCAGACATACAGACACACAGGTAGAGAGAGATACATAGACAGTCAGGAAGACAGATAGGCAGGAATACCTACAGCCTCGCTGACAGACACACCGGCAGAGACAGACAGGTAGACATACAGACAGACAGATATGTAGTCAGAGAGACAGGCAGATGGGCAGACGAACAGACAGGTACACAGATAGACAGACCGGCAGACAGATAGGCAGACAGTCACACAGACTCGCAGACATACAGACACACGGGAAGAGAGACAGACCGGCAGACAGACTGACAGATAGGCAGACGGTCACACAGACCCACAGACTCGCAGACATACAGACACACAGGAAGAGAGAGAGAGAGAGATACACAGACAGTCAGGCAGACAGATAGACAGGAATACCTACAGCATCGCAGACAAACGCACCGGCAGAGACAGACAGGCTGATGTAATAACAGACAGACATGCAGACAGAGAGACAGACAGACGGGCAGAAAAACAGACAGGCACACAGATAGACAGGCAGACCAGTAGACTCGCAGACAGTCAGACGCACGGGCAGACAGAGAGAAGAGACAGACAGACAGGCAGACAGATAGGCAGGAAAATACCTGCAGCCTCGCAGACAGACACACCGGCAGAGACAGACAGGTAGAATTACAGACAGACAGATATGTAGTCAGAGAGACAGGCAGATGGGCAGACGAACAGACAGGTACACAGATGGACAGACCGGCAGACAGATAGGCAGACAGTCACACAGATCCACAGACTCGCAAACATACAGACACATGGGAAGAGAGACAGACCAGCAGTCAGACTGACAGATAGGCAGACGGTCGCACAGACTCGGAGACATACAGACACACAGAAATAGAGAGAGATACACAGACAGTCAGGCAGACAGAATCGCAGACAGACGCTCCGGCAGAGACAGACAGGCTGATATACAGACAGACAGACAGGCACACAGATAGACAAACAGAAAGGCAGACAGAGAGACCGGCAGACAGACAGACAGATAGGAAGACGGTCACATAGACCCACAGACTCGCAGACACACAGACACACAGGAAGAGAGACAGATACACAGACAGTCAGACAGACAGCATCGCAGACAGACGCTCCGGCAGACACAGACAGGCTGATATACAGACAGACAGACAGGCACACAGATAGACAGACAGAAAGGCAGACCAATAGACTCGCAGACAGTCAGACGCACGGGCAAAGAGAGAAAGACAAACAAGCAGACAGACAGGCAGACCGACCGGCAGACAGACAGACAGATGGGAAGATAGGCAGACAGTCACACAGACCCACAGACTCGCAGACATACAGACACACAGGTAGAGAGAGAGATACATAGACAGTCAGGAAGACAGATAGGCAGGAATACCTACAGCCTCGCTGACAGACACACCGGCAGAGACAGACAGGTAGACTTACAGACAGACAGATATGTAGTCAGAGAGACAGGCAGACGAACAGACAGGTACACAGATGGACAGACCGGCAGACAGATAGGCAGACAGTCACACAGACCCACAGACTCGCAAACATACAGACACATGGAAAGAGAGACAGACGGGCAGACAGACTGACAGATAGGCAGACGGTCGCACAGACTCGCAGACATACAGACACACAGAAATAGAGAGAGATACACAGACAGTCAGGCAGACAGAATCGCAGACAGACGCTCCGGCAGAGACAGACAGGCTGATATACAGACAGACAGACAGGCACACAGATAGACAAACAGAAAGGCAGACAGAGAGACCGGCAGACAGACAGACAGATAGGAAGACGGTCACATAGACCCACAGACTCGCAGACATACAGACACACAGGAAGAGAGACAGACAGGCAGACAGCTTGACAGATAGGCAGACGGTCACACAGACCCACAGACTCGCAGACGTACAGGCACACAGGAAGAGAGAGAGATACACAGACAGTCAGGCAGACAGATAGACAGACGCTCCGGCAGAGACAGGCTGATATACAGACAGACAGGCACACAGATAGACAGACAGAAAGGCAGACCAGAGAGAAAGACAAACAAGCAGACAGACAGGCAGACCGACCGGCAGACAGACAGACAGATGGGAAGATAGGCAGACAGTCACACAGACCCACAGACTCGCAGACATACAGACACACAGGAAGAGAGAGAGATACACAGACAGTCAGGCAGACAGATAGACAGGAATACCTACAGCATCGCAGACAGACACACCGGCAGAGACAGACAGGCTGACATACAGACAGACAGACATGTAGACAGAGAGACAGGCAGACGGGCAGACAGGCACACAGATAGACAGACAGAAAGGCAGACCAATAGACTCGCAGACAGTCAGACGCACGGGAAGAGAGAGAGAGACAGACAGACAGGCAGACCGACCGGCGGACAGATAAGAAAACAGGCAGACAGACACGCAGACTCGCAGACACACAGGAAGAAAGAGAGAGATACACAGACAGACAGGCAGACAGATAGGCAGGAACACTTACAGCCTCGCAGGCAGACACACCGGCAGAGACTGACAGGCTGATATACAGACAGACAAACATGCAGACAGAGAGTCAGGCAGACGGGCAGAAATACAGACAGGCACACAGATAGACAGACAGAAAGGCAGACCAATAGACTCGCAGACAGTCAGACGCACGGGCAGACAGAAGAGAGAGACAGACAGACAGGCAGACAGATTGGCAGAAATACCTGCAGCCTCGCAGGCAGACACACCGGCAGAGACAGACAGGTAGAATTACAGACCGACAGATATGTAGACAGAGGGAGAGGCAGACGCGCAGACAGACAGACAGGTACACAGATAGACAGACAAAACGGCAGACAGACAGACCGGCAGACAGACAGACAGATAAGAAAACGGCCACACAGACCCACAGACTCGCAGACATACAGACACACAGGAAGAGAGAGAGATACACAGACAGTCAGGCAGACAGCATCGCAGACAGACGCTCCGGCAGAGACAGACAGGCTGATATACAGACAGACAGACATGCAGACAGAGAGACAGGCAGACGCGCAGACAGACGCTCCGACAGACAGACAGGTACACAGATAGACAAACAAAAAGGCAGACAGACAGACCGGCAGACAGACAGACAGATAAGAAGACGGTCACATAGACCCACAGACTCGCAGACATACAAACACACAGGAATAGAGAGAGATACACAGACAGTCAGGCAGACAGCATCGCAGACAGACGCTCCGGCAGACACAGACAGGCTGATATACAGACAGACAGACAGGCACACAGATAAACAAACAGAAAGGCAGACCAATAGACTCGCAGACAGTCAGACGCACGGGCAAAGAGAGAAAGACAAACAAGCAGACAGACAGGCAGACCGACCGGCAGACAGACAGACAGATGGGAAGATAGGCAGACGGTCACACAGACCCACAGACTCGCAGACATACAGACACACAGGTAGAGAGAGAGATACATAGACAGTCAGGAAGACAGATAGGCAGGAATACCTATAGCCTCGCTGACAGACACACCGGCAGAGACAGACAGGTAGACTTACAGACAGACAGATATGTAGTCAGAGAGACAGGCAGATGGGCAGACGAACAGACAGGTACACAGATGGACAGACCGGCAGACAGATAGGCAGACAGTCACACAGACCCACAGACTCGCAAACATACAGACACATGGGAAGAGAGACAGACCGGCAGACAGACTGACAGATAGGCAGACGGTCACACAGACTCGCAGACATACAGACACACGGAATAGAGAGAGATACACAGACAGTCAGGCAGACAGCATCGCAGACAGACGCTCCGGCAGAGACAGACAGGCTGATATACAGACAGACAGACAGGCACACAGATAGACAAACAGAAAGGCAGACAGAGAGACCGGCAGACAGACAGACAGATAGGACAACGGTCACATAGACCCACAGACTCGCAGACATACAGACACACAGGAAGAGAGACAGACAGGCAAACAGCCTGACAGATAGGCAGACGGTCACACAGACCCACAGACTCGCAGACATACAGACACACAGGAAGAGAGAGAGAGATACACAGACAGACAGGCACGCAGATAGACAGACAGAAAGGCAGACCAATAGACTCGCAGACAGTCAGACGCACGGGCAAAGAGAGAAAGACAAACAAGCAGACAGACAGGCAGACCGACCGGCAGACAGACAGACAGATGGGAAGATAGGCAGACGGTCACACAGACCCACAGACTCGCAGACATACAGACACACAGGTAGAGAGAGAGATACATAGACAGTCAGGAAGACAGATAGGCAGGAATACCTATAGCCTCGCAGACAGACACACCGGCAGAGACAGACAGGTAGACTTACAGACAGACAGATATATAATCAGAGAGACAGGCAGATTGGCAGACGAACAGACAGGTACACAGATGGACAGACCAGCAGACAGATAGGCAGACTGTCACACAGACCCACAGACTCACAGACTCACAGACACACAAACACACAGGAATAGAGAGAGATACACAGACAGTCAGGCAGACAGCATCGCAGACAGACGCTCCGGCAGACACAGACAGGCTGATATACAGACAGACAGACAGGCACACAGATAGACAAACAGAAAGGCAGACAGTAGACTCGCAGACAGTCAGACGCACGGGCAAAGAGAGAAAGACAAACAAGCAGACAGACAGGCAGACCGACCGGCAGACAGACCGGCAGACAGACAGACAGATGGAAGAAGGCAGACGGTCACAAGACCACAGACCCACAGACTCGCAGACATACAGACACACAGGAATAGAGAGAGATACACAGACAGTCAGGCAGACAGCATCGCAGACAGACGCTCCGGCAGACACAGACAGGCTGATATACAGACAGACAGACAGACAGGCACACAGATAGACAAACAGAAAGGCAGACCAATAGACTCGCAGACAGTCAGACGCACGGGCAAAGAGAGAAAGACAAACAAGCAGACAGACAGGCAGACCGACCGGCAGACCGACCGGCAGACAGACAGACAGATGGGAAGATAGGCAGACGGTCACACAGACCCACAGACTCGCAGACATACAGACACACAGGTAGAGAGAGAGATACATAGACAGTCAGGAAGACAGATAGGCAGGAATACCTATAGCCTCGCTGACAGACACACCGGCAGAGACAGACAGGTAGACTTACAGACAGACAGATATGTAGTCAGAGAGACAGGCAGATGGGCAGACGAACAGACAGGTACACAGATGGACAGACCGGCAGACAGATAGGCAGACAGTCACACAGACCCACAGACTCGCAGACATACAGACACACGGGAAGAGAGACAGACCGGCAGACAGACTGACAGATAGGCAGACGGTCACACAGACCCACAGACTCGCAGACATACAGACACACAGGAAGAGAGAGAGATACACAGACAGTCAGGCAGACAGCTTCGCAGACAGACGCTCCGGCAGAGACAGACAGGCTGATATACAGACAGACAGACATGCAGACAGAGAGACAGGCAGACGGGCAGACAGACAGACAGGCACACAGATAGACAGACAGAAAGGCAGACCAATAGACTCGCAGACATCAGACGCACGGGCAGACGAGAGAGAGACAGACAGACAGGAGACAGGCAGACCGACCGGCGGACAGATAAAAAACAGGCAGACAGACACACAGACCCACAGACTCGCAGACACACAGGAAGAAACAGAGAGATACACAGACAGTCAGGCAGACAGATAGGCAGGAACACTTACAGCCTCGCAGACAGACACACCGGCAGAGACAGACAGGCTGATATACAGACAGACAAACATGCAGACAGAGAGACAGGCAGACGGGCAGACAGACAGACAGGCACACAGATAGACAGACAGAAAGGCAGACCAATAGACTCGCAGACAGTCAACGCACGGACAGAGAGAGAGACAGACAGCCAGCAGACAGACAGACAGGTAAGAAGACGGTCACACAGACCCACAGACTCGCAGACATACAGACACACAGGAATAGAGAGAGATACACAGACAGTCAGGCAGACAGCATCGCAGACAGACGCTCCGGCAGAGACAGACAGGCTGATATACAGACAGACAGACATGCAGACAGAGAGACAGCAGACCCACAGACTCGCAGACTACAGACACACAGGAAGAGAGAGAGTACACAGACAGTCAGGCAGACAGATAGACAGACGCTCCGTCAGAGACAGGCTTATATACAGACAGACAGGCACTCAAATAGACAGACAGAAAGGCAGACCAATAGACTCGCAGACAGTCAGACGCACGGGCAAAGAGAGAAAGACAAACAAGCAGACAGACAGGCAGACCGACCGGCAGACAGACAGATAAGATAGGCAGACGGTCACACAGACCCACAGACTCGCAGACATACAGACACACAGGAAGAGAGAGAGATACACAGACAGTCAGGCAGACAGATAGACAGAAATACCTACAGCATCGCAGATAAACGCACCGGCAGAGACAGACAAACTGACATAATGACAGACAGACATATAGACAAAGATACAGGCAGACGGGCACACAGATAGACAGACAGAAAGGCAGACCAATAGACTCGCAGACAGTAAGATGCACGGGCAGAGAGAGAGAGACAGACAAACAGGCAGACCGATCGGCGGATATATAAGAAAAACAGGCAGACAGACACGCAGACTCGCAGAAACACAGGAAGACAGAGAGAGATACACAGACATAAACGCAGACAGATAGACAGGAATTCTTACAGCCTCGCAGACAGACACACCGGCAGAGACAGACAGGCTGATATACAGACAGACAAACATGCAGACAGAGAGACAGGCAGACGGGCAGACAGGCACACAGATAGACAGACAGAAAGGCAGACCAATAGACTCGCAGACAGTCAGACGCACGGGCAAAGAGAGAAAGACAAACAAGCAGACAGACAGGCAGACCGACCGGCAGACAGACAGACAGATGGGAAGATAGGCAGACGGTCACACAGACCCACAGACTCGCAGACATACAGACACACAGGTAGAGAGAGAGATACATAGACAGTCAGGAAGACAGATAGGCAGGAATACCTATAGCCTCGCAGACAGACACACCGGCAGAGACAGACAGGTAGACTTACAGACAGACAGATATGTAGTCAGAGAGACAGGCAGAGACGAACAGACAGGTACACAGATAGACAGACCGGCAGACAGATAGGCAGACAGTCACACAGACCCACAGACTCGCAAACATACAGACACATGGAAAGAGAGACAGACAGGCAGACAGACTGACAGATAGGCAGACGGTCACACAGACTCGCAGACATACAGACACACAGAAATAGAGAGAGATACACAGACAGTCAGGCAGACAGAATCGCAGACAGACGCTCCGGCAGAGACAGACAGGCTGATATACAGACAGACAGGCACACAGATAGACAAACAGAAAGGCAGACAGAGAGACCGGCAGACAGACAGACAGATAGGAAGACGGTCACATAGACCCACAGACTCGCAGACATACAGACACACAGGAAGAGAGACAGACAGGCAGACAGCCTGACAGATAGGCAGACGGTCACACAGACCCACAGACTCGCAGACGTACAGGCACACAGGAAGAGAGAGAGATACACAGACAGTCAGGCAGACAGATAGACAGACGCTCCGGCAGAGACAGGCTGATATACAGACAGACAGGCACGCAGATAGACAGACAGAAAGGCAGACCAATAGACTCGCAGATAGTCAGACGCACGGGCAAAGAGAGAAAGACAAACAAGCAGACAGACAGGCAGACCGACCGGCAGACAGACAGACAGATGGGAAGATAGGCAGACAGTCACACAGACCCACAGACTCGCAGACATACAGACACACAGGAAGAGAGAGAGATACACAGACAGTCAGGCAGACAGATAGACAGACGCACCGGCAGAGACAGACAGGCTGATATACAGACAGACAGACATGCAGACAGAGAGACAGGCAGACGGGCAGACAGGCACACAGATAGACAGACAGAAAGGCAGACCAATAGACTCGCAGACAGTAAGACGCACGGGCAGAGAGAGAGACAGACAGACAGGCAGACCGACCGGCGGACAGATAAGAAAACAGGCAGACAGACACGCAGACTCACAGACACACAGGAAGAAAGAGAGAGATACACAGACAGGCAGGCAGACAGATAGGCAGGAACACTTACAGCCTCGCAGACAGACACACCGGCAGAGACAGACAGGCTGATATACAGACAGACAGACATGCAGACAGAGAGACAGGCAGACGGGCAGACAGGCACACAGATAGACAGACAGAAAGGCAGACCAGTAGACTCGCAGACAGTCAGACGCACGGGCAAAGAGAGAAAGACAAACAAGCAGACAGACAGGCAGACCGACCGGCAGACAGACAGACAGATGGGAAGATAGGCAGACGGTCACACAGACCCACAGACTCGCAGACATACAGACACACAGGTAGAGAGAGAGATACACAGACAGTCAGGAAGACAGATAGGCAGGAATACCTACAGCCTCGCTGACAGACACACCGGCAGAGACAGACAGGTAGACTTACAGACAGACAGATATGTAGTCAGAGAGACAGGCAGACGAACAGACAGGTACACAGATAGACAGACCGGCAGACAGATAGGCAGACAGTCACACAGACCCACAGACTCGCAAACATACAGACACATGGAAAGAGAGACAGACCGACAGACAGACAGACAGATAGGCAGACGGTCACACAGACTCGGAGACATACAGACACACAGAAACAGAGAGAGATACACAGACTGTCAGGCAGACAGAATCGCAGACAGATGCTCCGGCAGGGACAGCCAGGCTGATATACAGACAGACAGGCACACAGATAGACAAACAGAAAGGCAGACAGACAGACCGGCAGACAGACAGACAGATAGGAAGACGGTCACATAGACCCACAGACTCGCAGACATACAGACACACAGGAAGAGAGACAGACAGGCAGACAGCCTGACAGATAGGCAGACGGTCACACAGACCCACAGACTCGCAGACATACAGGCACACAGGAAGAGAGAGAGATACACAGACAGTCAGGCAGACAGATAGACAGACGCAGGCACACAGATAGACAGACAGAAAGGCAGACCAATAGACTCGCAGACAGTCAGACGCACGGGCAAAGAGAGAAAGACAAACAAGCAGACAGACAGGCAGACCGACCGGCAGACAGACAGACAGATGGGAAGATAGGCAGACGGTCACACAGACCCACAGACTCGCAGACATACAGACACACAGGAAGAGAGAGAGATACACAGACAGTCAGGCATACAGATAAACAGGATCCTACGTCGCGACCCACCGGCGAGACAGACAGGCTGACATACAGACAGACAGACATGTAGACAGAGAGACAGGCAGACGGGCAGACAGGCACACAGATAGACAGACAGAAAGGCAGACCAATAGACTCGCAGACAGTAAGATGCACGGGCAGAGAGAGAGAGACAGACAGACAGGCAGACCGATCGGCGGACATATAAGAAAACAGGCAGACAGACACGCAGACTCGCAGACACACAGGAAGAAAGAGAGAGATACACAGACAGACAGGCAGACAGATAGGCAGGAACACTTACAGCCTCGCAGACAAACACACCGGCAGAGACAGACAGGCTGATATACAGACAGACAAACATGCAGACAGAGAGTCAGGCAGACGGGCAGAAATACAGACAGGCACACAGATAGACAGACAGAAAGGCAGACCAGTAGACTCGCAGACAGTCAGACGCACGGGCAGACAGAGAGAGAGAGACAGACAGACAGGCAGACAGATTGGCAGGAAAATACCTGCACCCTCGCAGATAGACACACCGGCAGAGACAGGCAGGTAGAATTACAGACCGACAGATATGTAGACAGAGGGAGAGGCAGACGCGCAGACAGACAGACAGGTACACAGATAGACAGACAAAACGGCAGACAGACAGACCGGCAGACAGACAGACAGATAAGAAGACGGTCACATAGACCCACAGACTCGCAGACATACAGACACACAGGAATAGAGAGAGATACACAGACAGTCAGGCAGACAGCATCGCAGACAGACGCTCCGGCAGAGACAGACAGGCTGATATACAGACAGACAGACATGCAGACAGAGAGACAGGCAGACGCGCAGACAGACGCTCCGACAGACAGACAGGTACACAGATAGACAAACAAAAAGGCAGACAGACAGACCGGCAGACAGACAGACAGATAAGAAGACGGTCACATAGACCCACAGACTCGCAGACACACAAACACACAGGAATAGAGAGAGATACACAGACAGTCAGGCAGACAGCATCGCAGACAGACGCTCCGGCAGACACAGATAGGCTGATATACAGACAGACAGACAGACAGGCACACAGATAAACAAACAGAAAGGCAGACCAGTAGACTCGCAGACAGTCAGACGCACGGGCAAAGAGAGAAAGACAAACAAGCAGACAGACAGGCAGACCGACCGGCAGACAGACAGACAGATGGGAAGATAGGCAGACGGTCACACAGACCCACAGACTCGCAGACATACAGACACACAGGTAGAGAGAGAGATACATAGACAGTCAGGAAGACAGATAGGCAGGAATACCTATAGCCTCGCTGACAGACACACCGGCAGAGACAGACAGGTAGACTTACAGACAGACAGATATGTAGTCAGAGAGACAGGCAGATGGGCAGACGAACAGACAGGTACACAGATGGACAGACCGGCAGACAGATAGGCAGACAGTCACACAGACCCACAGACTCGCAAACATACAGACACACGGGAAGAAAGACAGACCGGCAGACAGACTGACAGATAGGCAGACGGTCACACAGACCCACAGACTCGCAGACATACAGACACACGGAAGAGAGAGAGATACACAGACAGTCAGGCAGACAGCATCGCAGACAGACGCTCCGGCAGAGACAGACAGGCTGATATACAGACAGACAGACAGGCACACAGATAGACAAACAGAAAGGCAGACAGACAGACCGGCAGACAGACAGACAGATAGGACGACGGTCACATAGACCCACAGACTCGCAGACATACAGACACACAGGAAGAGAGACAGACAGGCAGACAGACTGACAGATAGGCAGACGGTCACACAGACTCGCAGACATACAGACACACGGAATAGAGAGAGATACACAGACAGTCAGGCAGACAGCATCGCAGACAGACGCTCCGGCAGAGACAGACAGGCTGATATACAGACAGACAGACAGGCACACAGATAGACAAACAGAAAGGCAGACAGAGAGACCGGCAGACAGACAGACAGATAGGAAGACGGTCACACAGACCCACAGACTCGCAGACGTACAGGCACACAGGAAGAGAGAGAGATACACAGACAGTCAGGCAGACAGATAGACAGACGCTACGGCAGAGACAGACAGGCTGATATACAGACAGACAGGCACGCAGATAGACAGACAGAAAGGCAGACCAATAGACTCGCAGACAGTCAGACGCACGGGCAAAGAGAGAAAGACAAACAAGCAGACAGACAGGCAGACCGACCGGCAGACAGACAGACAGATGGGAAGATAGGCAGACGGTCACACAGACCCACAGACTCGCAGACATACAGACACACAGGTAGAGAGAGAGATACATAGACAGTCAGGAAGACAGATAGGCAGGAATACCTATAGCCTCGCTGACAGACACACCGGCAGAGACAGACAGGTAGACTTACAGACAGACAGATATGTAGTCAGAGAGACAGGCAGATGGGCAGACGAACAGACAGGTACACAGATGGACAGACCAGCAGACAGATAGGCAGACAGTCACACAGACCCACAGACTCGCAGACATACAGACACACAGGAATAGAGAGAGATACACAGACAGTCAGGCAGACAGCATCGCAGACAGACGCTCCGGCAGACACAGACAGGCTGATATACAGACAGACAGACAGGCACACAGATAAACAAAACAGAAAGGCAGACCAGTAGACTCGCAGACAGTCAGACGCACGGGCAAAGAGAGAAAGACAAACAAGCAGACAGACAGGCAGACCGACCGGCAGACAACCGGCAGACAGACAGACAGATGGGAAGATAGGCAGACGGTCACACAGACCCACAGACCCACAGACTCGCAGACATACAGACACACAGGAAGAGAGAGAGATACACAGACAGTCAGGCAGACAGCTTCGCAGACAGACGCACCGGCAGAGACAGACAGGCTGATATACAGACAGACAGACATGCAGACAGAGAGACAGGCAGACGGGCAGACAGACAGACAGGCACACAGATAGACAGACAGAAAGGCAGACCAATAGACTCGCAGACAGTAAGACGCACGGGCAGAGAGAGAGACAGACGAGACAGGCAGACCGACCGGCGGACAGATAAAAACAGGCAGACAGACACGCAGACCCACAGACTCGCAGACACACAGGAAGAAAGAGAGAGATACACAGACAGGCAGGCAGACAGATAGGCAGGAACACCTACAGCCTCGCAGACAGACACACCGGCAGAGACAGACAGGCTGATATACAGACAGACAGACATGCAGACAGAGAGACAGGCAGACGGGCAGACAGACAGACAGGCACACAGATAGACAGACAGAAAGGCAGACCAATAGACTCGCAGACAGTCAGACGCACGGGAGACAGAGAGAGAGAGAGACAGACAGGCAGACAGACAGACAGATAAGAAGACGGTCACATAGACCCACAGACTCGCAGACATACAGACACACAGGAAGAGAGAGAGATACACAGACAGTCAGGCAGACAGCATCGCAGACAGACGCTCCGGCAGAGACAGACAGGCTGATATACAGACAGACAGACATGCAGACAGAGAGACAGGCAGACCCACAGACTCGCAGACGTACAGACACACAGGAAGAGAGAGAGATACACAGACAGTCAGGCAGACAGACAGACAGACAGGCACACAGATAGACAGACAGAAAGGCAGACCAATAGACTCGCAGACAGTCAGACGCACGGGCAAAGAGAGAAAGACAAACAAGCAGACCGACCGGCAGACAGACAGACAGATGGGAAGATAGGCAGACGGTCACACAGACCCACAGACTCGCAGACATACAGACACACAGGAAGAGAGAGAGATACACAGACAGTCAGGCAGACAGATAGACAGGAATACCTACAGCATCGCAGACAGACGCACCGGCAGAGACAGACAGGCTGATATACAGACAGACAGACATGTAGACAGAGAGACAGGCAGACGGGCAGACAGACAGACAGGCACACAGATAGACAGACAGAAAGGCAGACCAATAGACTCGCAGACAGTAAGACGCACGGGCAGAGAGAGAGAGACAGACAGACAGGCAGACCGATCGGCGGACAGATAAGAAAAACAGGCAGACAGACACGCAGACCTCACAGACACACAGGAAGAAAGAGAGAGATACACAGACAGGCAGGCAGACAGATAGGCAGGAACACCTACAGCCTCGCAGACAGACACACCGGCAGAGACAGACAGGCTGATATACAGACAGACAGACATGCAGACAGAGAGTCAGGCAGACGGGCAGAAATACAGACAGGCACACAGATAGACAGACAGAAAGGCAGACCAATAGACTCGCAGACAGTCAGACGCACGGGCAGACAGAGAGAGAGAGACAGACAGACAGGCAGACAGATTGGCAGGAAAATACCTGCACCCTCGCAGACAGACACACCGGCAGAGACAGGCAGGTAGAATTACAGACCGACAGATATGTAGACAGAGGGAGAGGCAGACGCGCAGACAGACAGACAGGTACACAGATAGACAAACAAAAAGGCAGACAGACAGACCGGCAGACAGACAGACAGATAAGAAGACCGTCACACAGACCCACAGACTCGCAGACATACAGACACACAGGAAGAGAGAGAGATACACAGACAGTCAGGCAGACAGCATCGCAGACAGACGCTCCGGCAGAGACAGACAGGCTGATATACAGACAGACAGACATGCAGACAGAGAGACAGGCAGACGCGCAGACAGACGCTCCGACAGACAGACAGGTACACAGATAGACAAACAAAAAGGCAGACAGACAGACCGGCAGACAGACAGACAGATAAGAAGACGGTCACATAGACCCACAGACTCGCAGACACACAAACACACAGGAATAGAGAGAGATACACAGACAGTCAGGCAGACAGCATCGCAGACAGACGCTCCGGCAGACACAGATAGGCTGATATACAGACAGACAGACAGGCACACAGATAAACAAACAGAAAGGCAGACCAGTAGACTCGCAGACAGTCAGACGCACGGGCAAAGAGAGAAAGACAAACAAGCAGACAGACAGGCAGACCGACCGGCAGACAGATAGGAAGATAGGCAGACGGTCACACAGACCCACAGACTCGCAGACATACAGACACACAGGTAGAGAGAGAGATACATAGACAGTCAGGAAGACAGATAGGCAGGAATACCTATAGCCTCGCTGACAGACACACCGGCAGAGACAGACAGGTAGACTTACAGACAGACAGATATGTAGTCAGAGAGACAGGCAGATGGGCAGACGAACAGACAGGTACACAGATGGACAGACCGGCAGACAGATAGGCAGACAGTCACACAGACCCACAGACTCGCAAACATACAGACACACGGGAAGAAAGACAGACCGGCAGACAGACTGACAGATAGGCAGACGGTCACACAGACTCGCAGACATACAGACACACAGGAATAGAGAGAGATACACAGACAGTCAGGCAGACAGCATCGCAGACAGACGCTCCGGCAGAGACAGACAGGCACACAGATAGACAAACAGAAAGGCAGACAGAGAGACCGGCAGACAGACAGACAGATAGGACGACGGTCACATAGACCCACAGACTCGCAGACATACAGACACACAGGAAGAGAGACAGACAGGCAGACAGCCTGACAGATAGGCAGACGGTCACACAGACCCACAGACTCGCAGACGTACAGGCACACAGGAAGAGAGAGAGAGATACACAGACAGTCAGGCAGACAGATAGACAGACGCTACGGCAGAGACAGACAGGCTGATATACAGACAGACAGACAGGCACACAGATAGACAGACAGAAAGGCAGACCAATAGACTCGCAGACAGTCAGACGCACGGGCAAAGAGAGAAAGACAAACAAGCAGACAGACAGGCAGACCGACCGGCAGACAGACAGACAGATGGGAAGATAGGCAGACGGTCACACAGACCCACAGACTCGCAGACATACAGACACACAGGTAGAGAGAGAGATACATAGACAGTCAGGAAGACAGATAGGCAGGAATACCTATAGCCTCGCTGACAGACACACCGGCAGAGACAGACAGGTAGACTTACAGACAGACAGATATGTAGTCAGAGAGACAGGCAGACGGGCAGACGAACAGACAGGTACACAGATGGACAGACCAGCAGACAGATAGGCAGACAGTCACACAGACCCACAGACTCGCAGACACATACAGACAGATAGAGCAGAGAGACAGACAAGGGCAGACAACAGACAGACACAGAGACAGAAACAAGACAGTCAGGAAGACAGAAGGCAAATACCTATAGCCTCGCAGACAGACACACCGGCAGAGACAGACAGGTAGACTTACAGACAGACAGATAAACAGAGAGACAGGCAGACCAACAACAGACAGTACACAGATGAACAGACCAGCAGACAGATAGGCAGACGGTCACACAGACCCACAGACTCGCAGACATACAAACACACAGGAAGAGAGAGAGATACACAGACAGTCAGGCAGACAGCATCGCAGACAGACGCACCGGCAGACACAGACAGGCTGATATACAGACAGACAGACAGGCACACAGATAAACAAACAGAAAGGCAGACCAGTAGACTCGCAGACAGTCAGACGCACGGGCAAAGAGAGAAAGACAGACAGACAGACAGACAGGCAGACCGACCGGCAGACAGACAGACAGATAGAAGATAGGCAGACGGTCACACAGACCCACAGACCCACAGACTCGCAGACACACAGACACACAGGAAGAGAGAGAGATACACAGACAGTCAGGCAGACAGCTTCGCAGACAGACGCACCGGCAGAGACAGACAGGCTGATATACAGACAGACAGACATGCAGACAGAGAGACAGGCAGACGGGCAGACAGACACAGACAACAGGTACACAGATAGACAAACAAAAAGGCAGACAGACAGACCGGCAGACAGACAGACAGATAAGAAGAAAGACTCGCAGACACACAAACACACAGGAATAGAGAGAGATACACAGACAGTCAGGCAGACAGCATCGCAGACAGACGCCCGGCAGAGACAGACAGGCTGATATACAGACAGACAGACAGCACACAGAAGACAAACAGAAAGGCAGACGCACGGGCAAAGAGAGGAAGACAAACAAGCAGACAGACAGGCAGACCGACCGGCAGACAGACAGACAGACAGATGGGAAGATAGGCAGACGGTCACACAGACCCACAGACTCGCAGACATACAGACACACAGGAAGAGAGAGAGATACACAGACAGTCAGGAAGACAGATAGGCAGGAATACCTATAGCCTCGCTGACAGACACACCGGCAGAGACAGACAGGTAGACTTACAGACAGACAGATATGTAATCAGAGAGACAGGCAGATGGGCAGATAGATGGGAGACAGATAGGCAGACAGTCACACAGACCCACAGACTCGCAGACATTCAGACACACAGGAAGAGAGACAGACAGCCTGACGGATAGGCAGACGGTCACACAGACCCACAGACTCGCGACGTACAGGCACACAGGAAGAGAGAGAGATACACAGACAGTCAGGCAGACAGATAGGCAGACGCTACGGCAGAGACAGACAGGCTGATATACAGACAGACAGGCACGCAGATAGACAGACAGAAAGGCAGACCAATAGACTCGCAGACAGTCAGACGCACGGGCAAAGAGAGAAAGACAAACAAGCAGACAGACAGGCAGACCGACCGGCAGACAGACAGACAGATGGGAAGATAGGCAGACGGTCACACAGACCCACAGACTCGCAGACATACAGACACACAGGTAGAGAGAGATACATAGACAGTCAGGAAGACAGATAGGCAGAAATACCTATAGCCTCGCTGACAGACACACCGGCAGAGACAGACAGGTAGACTTACAGACAGACAGATATGTAATCAGAGAGACAGGCAGATGGGCAGACAAACAGACAGGTACACAGATGGACAGACCGGCAGACAGATAGGCAGACAGTCACACAGACCCACAGACTCGCAGACATACAGACACACGGGAAGAGAGACAGACCGGCAGACAGACTGACAGATAGGCAGACGGTCACACAGACCCACAGACTCGCAGACATACAGACACACAGGAAGAGAGAGAGAGATACACAGACAGTCAGGCAGACAGATAGGCAGGAATACCTACAGCATCGCAGACAGACACACCGGCAGAGACAGACAGGCAGATATACAGACAGACAGATATGCAGACAGAGAGACAGGCAGACAGGCAGACAACAGACAGGCACACAGATAGACAGACCGGCAGACAGTCACAGACTCGCAGACATACAGACACACGGGAAGAGAGACAGACCGGCAGACAGACTGACAGATAGGCAGACGGTCACACAGACCCACAGACTCGCAGACATACAGACACACAGGAAGAGAGAGAGATACATAGACAGTCAGGCAGACAGATAGGCAGGAATACCTAAAGCCTCGCAGACAGACACACCGGCAGAGACAGACAGGTAGACTTACAGACAGACAGATATGTAATCAGAGAGACAGGCAGACGGCAACACAGACAGTACACAGATACAGACGCAGACAGATAGGCAGACAGTCACACAGACCCACAGACTCACAGACATACAGACACACAGGAAAGAGAGAGATACACAGACAGTCAGGCAGACAGCATCGCAGACAGACGCTCCGGCAGAGACAGACAGGCTGATATACAGACAGACAGACAGGCACACAGATAGACAAACAGAAAGGCAGACCAATAGACTCGCAGACAGTCAGACGCACGGGCAAAGAGAGAAAGACAGACAGACAGACACGGCAGACCGACCGGCAGACAGACAGACAGATAGAAGATAGGCAGACGGTCACACAGACCCACAGACCCACAGACTCGCAGACACACAGACACACAGGAAGAGAGAGAGATACACAGACAGTCAGGCAGACAGCTTCGCAGACAGACACACCGGCAGAGACAGACAGGCTGATATACAGACAGACAGACATGTACACAGATAGACAAACAGAAAGGCAGACAGACAGACCGGCAGACAGACAGACAGATAAGAAGACACAGACTCGCAGACACACAAACACACAGGAATAGAGAGAGATACACAGACAGTCAGGCAGACAGCATCGCAGACAGACGCTCCGGCAGACACAGACAGGCTGATATACAGACAGACAGACAAGCAGACAGACAGGCAGACCGACCGGCAGACAGACAGACAGATGGGAAGATAGGCAGACGGTCACACAGACCCACAGACTCGCAGACATACAGACACACAGGAAGAGAGAGAGATACACAGACAGTCAGGAAGACAGATAGGCAGGAATACCTACAGCCTCGCTGACAGACACACCGGCAGAGACAGACAGGTAGACTTACAGACAGACAGATATGTAATCAGAGAGACAGGCAGACGGGCAGACAGACAGACAGATAGACAGACAGACAGACTGACAGATAGGAAGGTGGAGACCCAGTCACACAGACCCACAGACTCGCAGACATACAGACACACAGGAAGAGAGACAGACAGCCAGACAATAGGCAGACAGTCACACAGACCCACAGACTCGCGACGTACAGGCACACAGGAAGAGAGAGAGATACACAGACAGTCAGGCAGACAGATAGACAGACGCTACGGCAAAGACAGACAGGCTGATATACAGACAGACAGGCACGCAGATAGACAGACAGAAAGGCAGACCAATAGACTCGCAGACAGTCAGACGCACGGGCAAAGAGAGAAAGACAAACAAGCAGACAGACAGGCAGACCGACCGGCAGACAGACAGACAGATGGGAAGATAGGCAGACAGTCACACAGACCCACAGACTCGCAGACATACAGACACACAGGTAGAGAGAGATACACAGACAGTCAAGAAGACAGATAGCAGGAATACCTAAGCCTCGCAGACAGACACACCGGCAGAGACAGACAGGCAGACATACAGACAGACAGACATGTAAACAGAGAGACAGGCAGACGGGCAGACAAACAGACAGGTACACAGATAGACAGACAAGCAGACAGATAGGCAGACAGTCACACAGACCCACAGACTCGCAGACATACAGACACACAGGAAGAGAGACAGACCGGCAGACAGACAGACAGATAGGCAGACGGTCACACAGACCCACAGACTCGCAGACATACAGACACACAGGAAGAGAGAGAGAGATACAAAGACAGTCAGGCAGACAGATAGGCAGGAATACCTACAGCCTCGCAGACAGACACACCGGCAGAGACAGACAGGTAGACATACAGACAGACAGATATGTAACCAGAGAGACAGGCAGATGGGCAGACGAAAAGACAGGTACACAGATAGACAGACGGCAGACAGATAGGCAGACAGTCCACAGACTCGCAGACATACAGACACACGGGAAGAGAGACAGACCGGCAGACAGACTGACAGATAGGCAGACGGTCACACAGACCCACAGACTCGCAGACATACAGACACACAGGAAGAGAGAGAGAGAGAGATACACAGACAGTCAGGCAGACAGATAGACAGGAATACCTACAGCATCGCAGACAAACGCACCGGCAGAGACAGACAGGCTGATATAAAAACAGACAGACATGCAGACAGAGAGACAGGCAGACGGGCAGATAGACAGGCAGACCAATAGACTCGCAGACAGTCAGACGCACGGGCAGACAGAGAGAAGAGACAGACAGACAGGCAGACAGATTGGCAGGAAAATACCTGCACCCTCGCAGACAGACACACCGGCAGAGACAGACAGGTAGAATTACAGACCGACAGATATGTAGACAGAGGGAGAGGCAGACGCGCAGACAGACAGACAGGTACACAGATAGACAGACAAAACAGCAGACAGACAGACCGGCAGACAGACAGATAAGAAGACGGTCACATAGACCCACAGACTCGCAGACATACAGACACACAGGAATAGAGAGAGATACACAGACAGTCAGGCAGACAGCATCGCAGACAGACGCTCCGGCAGAGACAGACAGGCTGACATACAGACAGACAGACATGCAGACAGAGAGACAGGCAGACGCGCAGACAGACGCTCCGACAGACAGACAGGTACACAGATAGACAAACAAAAAGGCAGACAGACAGACCGGCAGACAGACAGACAGATAAGAAGACGGTCACATAGACCCACAGACTCGCAGACATACAAACACACAGGAATAGAGAAAGATACACAGACAGTCAGGCAGACAGCATCGCAGACAGACGCTCCGGCAGACACAGATAGGCTGATATACAGACAGACAGACAGGCACACAGATAAACAAACAGAAAGGCAGACCAGTAGACTCGCAGACAGTCAGACGCACGGGCAAAGAGAGAAAGACAAACAAGCAGACAGACAGGCAGACCGACCGGCAGACAGACAGACAGATGGGAAGATAGGCAGACGGTCACACAGACCCACAGACTCGCAGACATACAGACACACAGGTAGAGAGAGAGATACATAGACAGTCAGGAAGACAGATAGGCAGGAATACCTATAGCCTCGCTGACAGACACACCGGCAGAGACAGACAGGTAGACTTACAGACAGACAGATATGTAGTCAGAGAGACAGGCAGAGACGAACAGACAGGTACACAGATGGACAGACCGGCAGACAGATAGGCAGACAGTCACACAGACCCACAGACTCGCAAACATACAGACACATGGAAAGAGAGACAGACAGGCAGACAGACTGACAGATAGGCAGACGGTCACACAGACTCGCAGACATACAGACACACAGGAATAGAGAGAGATACACAGACAGTCAGGCAGACAGAATCGCAGACAGACGCTCCGGCAGAGACAGACAGGCTGATATACAGACAGACAGACAGGCACACAGATAGACAAACAGAAAGGCAGACAGAGAGACCGGCAGACAGACAGACAGATAGGAAGACGGTCACATAGACCCACAGACTCGCAGACATACAGACACACAGGAAGAGAGACAGACAGGCAGACAGCCTGACAGATAGGCAGACGGTCACACAGACCCACAGACTCGCAGACGTACAGGCACACAGGAAGAGAGAGAGATACACAGACAGTCAGGCAGACAGATAGACAGACGCTCCGGCAGAGACAGGCTGATATACAGACAGACAGGCACGCAGATAGACAGACAGAAAGGCAGACCAGAGAGAAAGACAAACAAGCAGACAGACAGGCAGACCGACCGGCAGACAGACAGACAGATGGGAAGATAGGCAGACAGTCACACAGACCCACAGACTCGCAGACATACAGACACACAGGAAGAGAGAGAGAGATACACAGACAGTCAGGCAGACAGATAGACAGGAATACCTACAGCATCGCAGACAAACGCACCGGCAGAGACAGACAGGCTGACATACAGACAGACAGACATGTAGACAGAGAGACAGGCAGACGGGCAGACAGGCACACAGATAGACAGACAGAAAGGCAGACCAATAGACTCGCAGACAGTAAGATGCACGGGCAGAGAGAGAGAGACAGACAGACAGGCAGACCGACCGGCGGACAGATAAGAAAACAGGCAGACAGACACGCAGACTCGCAGACACACAGGAAGAAAGAGAGAGATACACAGACAGACAGGCAGACAGATAGGCAGGAACACCTACAGCCTCGCAGACAGACACACCGGCAGAGACAGACAGGCTGATATACAGACAGACAAACATGCAGACAGAGAGACAGGCAGACGGGCAGAAATACAGACAGGCACACAGATAGACAGACAGAAAGGCAGACCAGTAGACTCGCAGACAGTCAGACGCACGAGCAGACAGAAGAGAGAGACAGACAGACAGGCAGACAGATTGGCAGGAAAATACCTGCAGCCTCGCAGACAGACACACCGGCAGAGACAGACAGGTAGACTTACAGACCGACAGATATGTAGACAGAGAGACAGGCAGACGCGCAGACAGACAGACAGGTACACAGATAGACAGACAAAACGGCAAACAGACAGACCGGCAGACAGACAGACAGATAAGAAGACGGTCACATAGACCCACAGACTCGCAGACATACAGACACACAGGAATAGAGAGAGAGATACACAGACAGTCAGGCAGACAGCATCGCAGACAGACGCTCCGGCAGAGACAGACAGGCTGATATACAGACAGACAGACATGCAGACAGAGAGACAGACAGACCGCAGACAGACGCTCACAGACAGACAGGTACACAGATAGACAGACAAAAAGGCAGACAGACAGACCGGCAGACAGACAGACAGATAAGAAGACGGTCACACAGACCCACAGACTCGCAGACATACAGACACACAGGAAGAGAGAGAGATACACAGACAGTCAGGCAGACAGATCGCAGACAGACGCTCCAGCAGACACAGAAGACAAGGCTGATATACAGACAGACAGACATGCAGACAGAGAGACAGGCAGACGGGCAGAAACAGACAGGCACACAGATAGACAGACAGAAAGGCAGACCAATAGACTCGCAGACAGTCAGACGCACGGGCAGAGAGAGAGAGAGAGGCAGCAGCAGACAGACAGACAGAAGAAGACGGTCACACAGACCCACAGACTCGCAGACATACAGACACACAGGAAAAGATACACAGACAGCAGGCAGACAGATCCAGACAGACCCCGGCAGAGACAACAGGCGAATACAGACAGACAGACATGCAGACAGAGAGACAGGCAGACCCACAGACTCGCAGACGTACAGGCACACAGGAAGAGAGAGAGATACACAGACAGTCAGGCAGACAGATAGACAGACGCTCCGGCAGAGACAGGCTGATATACAGACAGACAGGCACACAGATAGACAGACAGAAAGGCAGACCAATAGACTCGCAGACAGTCAGACGCACGGGCAAAGAGAGAAAGACAAACAAGCAGACAGACAGGCAGACCGACCGGCAGACAGACAGACAGATAGGAAGATAGGCAGACGGTCACACAGACCCACAGACTCGCAGACATACAGACACACAGGAAGAGAGAGAGATACACAGACAGTCAGGCAGACAGATAGACAGGAATACCTACAGCATCGCAGACAAACGCACCGGCAGAGACAGACAGGCTGATATACAGACAGACAGACATGTAGACAGAGAGACAGGCAGACGGGCAGACAGACAGACAGGCACACAGATAGACAGACAGAAAGGCAGACCAATAGACTCGCAGACAGTAAGATGCACGGGCAGAGAGAGAGAGACAGACAGACAGGCAGACCGACCGGCGGACAGATAAGAAAAACAGGCAGACAGACACGCAGACCCACAGACTCGCAGACACACAGGAAGAAAGAGAGAGATACACAGACAGGCAGGCAGACAGATAGGCAGGAACACTTACAGCCTCGCAGGCAGACACACCGGCAGAGACTGACAGGCTGATATACAGACAGACAAACATGCAGACAGAGAGTCAGGCAGACGGGCAGAAATACAGACAGGCACACAGATAGACAGACAGAAAGGCAGACCAGTAGACTCGCAGACAGTCAGACGCACGGGCAGACAGAAGAAGAGACAGACAGACAGGCAGACAGATTGGCAGGAAAATACCTGCACCCTCGCAGATAGACACACCGGCAGAGACAGACAGGTAGA
Organism: Drosophila borealis; assembly: GCA_035045885.1. Taxonomy (NCBI): domain Eukaryota; kingdom Metazoa; phylum Arthropoda; class Insecta; order Diptera; family Drosophilidae; genus Drosophila; species Drosophila borealis. The sequence continues at coordinate 206,792 of JAWNOR010000282.1, read as the reverse complement.
ATTACAGACCGACAGATATGTAGACAGAGAGAGAGGCAGACGCGCAGACAGACAGACAGGTACACAGATAGACAAACAAAAAGGCAGACAGACAGACCGGCAGACAGACAGACAGATAAGAAGACGGTCACATAGACCCACAGACTCGCAGACATACAAACACACAGGAAGAAAGAGAGATACACAGACAGTCAGGCAGACAGCATCGCAGACAGACGCTCCGGCAGAAACAGACAGGCTGTTATACAGACAGACGCGCAGACAGACGCTCCGACAGACAGACAGGTACACAGATAGACAAACAAAAAGGCAGACAGACAGACCGGCAGACAGACAGACAGATAAGAAGACGGTCACATAGACCCACAGACTCGCAGACATACAAACACACAGGAATAGAGAGAGATACACAGACAGTCAGGCAGACAGCATCGCAGACAGACGCTCCGGCAGACACAGACAGGCTGATATACAGACAGACAGACAGGCACACAGATAGACAAACAGAAAGGCAGACCAATAGACTCGCAGACAGTCAGACGCACGGGCAAAGAGAGAAAGACAAACAAGCAGACAGACAGGCAGACCGACCGGCAGACAGATAGGAAGATAGGCAGACGGTCACACAGACCCACAGACTCGCAGACATACAGACACACAGGTAGAGAGAGAGATACATAGACAGTCAGGAAGACAGATAGGCAGGAATACCTATAGCCTCGCTGACAGACACACCGGCAGAGACAGACAGGTAGACTTACAGACAGACAGATATGTAGTCAGAGAGACAGGCAGATGGGCAGACGAACAGACAGGTACACAGATGGACAGACCGGCAGACAGATAGGCAGACAGTCACACAGACCCACAGACTCGCAAACATACAGACACACGGGAAGAGAGACAGACCGGCAGACAGACTGACAGATAGGCAGACGGTCACACAGACTCGCAGACATACAGACACACAGGAAAGAGAGAGATACACAGACAGTCAGGCAGACAGCATCGCAGACAGACGCTCCGGCAGAGACAGACAGGCTGATATACAGACAGACAGACATGCAGACAGAGAGACAGGCAGACGCAGACAGACGACAGACAGATAGGCACACAGATAGACAACAAAAGGCAGACAGACAGACAGATAAGAAGACGGTCACACAGACCCACAGACTCGCAGACATACAGACACACAGGAAGAGAGAGAGATACACAGACAGTCAGGCAGACAGCATCGCAGACAGACGCTCCAGCAGAGACAGACAGGCTGATATACAGACAGACAGACAGACAGGCACACAGATAGACAAACAGAAAGGCAGACCAATAGACTCGCAGACAGTCAGACGCACGGGCAAAGAGAGAAAGACAAACAAGCAGACAGACAGGCAGACCGACCGGCAGACACCGCAGACAGACAGACAGATAGGAAGATAGGCAGACGGTCACACAGACCCACAGACTCGCAGACATACAGACACACAGGAAGAGAGAGAGATACATAGACAGTCAGGCAGACAGATAGGCAGGAATACCTATAGCCTCGCTGACAGACACACCGGCAGAGACAGACAGGTAGACTTACAGACAGACAGATATGTAATCAGAGAGACAGGCAGATGGGCAGACGAACAGACAGGTACACAGATGGACAGACCGGCAGACAGATAGGCAGACAGTCACACAGACCCACAGACTCGCAGACATACAGACACACGGAAGAGAGACAACCACCAGACTGACAGATAGGCAGACGGTCACACAGACCCACAGACTCGCAGACATACAGACACACAGGAAGAGAGAGAGATACACAGACAGTCAGGCAGACAGATAGACAGGAATACCTACAGCATCGCAGACAAACGCACCGGCAGAGACAGACAGGCTGATATACAGACAGACAGACATGCAGACAGAGAGACAGGCAGACGGGCAGACAGACAGACAGGCACACAGATAGACAGACAGAAAGGCAGACCAATAGACTCGCAGACAGTAAGACGCACGGGCAGAGAGAGAGAGACACACACACAGACAGAAACAGACCGACCGGCGGACAGATAAGAAAACAGGCAGACAGACACGCAGACCCACAGACTCGCAGACACACAGGAAGAAAGAGAGAGATACACAGACAGGCAGGCAGACAGATAGGCAGGAACACTTACAGCCTCGCAGACAGACACACCGGCAGAGACAGACAGGCTGATATACAGACAGACAAACATGCAGACAGAGAGACAGGCAGACGGGCAGACATACAGACAGGCACACAGATAGACAGACAGAAAGGCAGACCAATAGACTCGCAGACAGTCAGACGCACGGGCAGACAGAAGAGAGAGACAGACAGACAGGCAGACAGATTGGCAGGAAAATACCTGCACCCTCGCAGACAGACACACCGGCAGAGACAGACAGGTAGAATTACAGACCGACAGATATGTAGACAGAGGGAGAGGCAGACGCTCAGACAGACAGACAGGTACACAGATAGACAGACAAATCGAAAGACAGACAGACCGGCAGACAGACAGACAGATAAGAAGACGGTCACATAGACCCACAGACTCGCAGACATACAAACACACAGGAATAGAGAGAGATACACAGACAGTCAGGCAGACAGCATCGCAGACAGACGCTCCGGCAGACACAGACAGGCTGATATACAGACAGACAGACAGGCACACAGATAAACAAACAGAAAGGCAGACCAATAGACTCGCAGACAGTCAGACGCACGGGCAAAGAGAGAAAGACAAACAAGCAGACAGACAGGCAGACCGACCGGCAGACAAGGCAGACAGACAGACAGATGGGAAGATAGGCAGACGGTCACACAGACCCACAGACTCGCAGACATACAGACACACAGGTAGAGAGAGAGATACATAGACAGTCAGGAAGACAGATAGGCAGGAATACCTATAGCCTCGCTGACAGACACACCGGCAGAGACAGACAGGTAGACTTACAGACAGACAGATATGTAGTCAGAGAGACAGGCAGATGGGCAGACGAACAGACAGGTACACAGATGGACAGACCGGCAGACAGATAGGCAGACAGTCACACAGACCCACAGACTCGCAAACATACAGACACATGGGAAGAGAGACAGACCGGCAGACAGACTGACAGATAGGCAGACGGTCACACAGACTCGCAGACATACAGACACACGGAATAGAGAGGGATACACAGACAGTCAGGAAGACAGCATCGCAGACAGACGCTCCGGCAGAGACAGACAGGCTGATATACAGACAGACAGACATGCAGACAGAGAGACAGGCAGACAGACAGACAGGCACACAGATAGACAGACAGAAAGGCAGACCAATAGACTCGCAGACAGTCAGACGCACGGGCAGAGAGAGAGAGAGACAGACAGGCAGACCGACCGGCAGACAGATAAAAAAACAGGCAGACAGACACACAGACCCACAGACTCGCAGACACACAGGAAGAAAGAGAGAGATACACAGACAGGCAGGCAGACAGATAGACAAGAATACCTACAGCCTCGCAGACAGACACACCGGCAGAGACAGACAGGCGATATACAGACAGACAAACATGCAGACAGAGAGACAGGCAGACGGGCAGACAACAGACAGGCACACAGATAGACAGACAGAAAGGCAGACCAATAGACTCGCAGACAGTCAGACGCACGGGAAGACAGAGAGAGAGACAGACAGACAGGCAGACAGATAGGCAGGAATACCTGCAGCCTCGCAGACAGACACACCGGCAGAGACAGACAGGTAGAATTACAGACAGACAGATATGTAGACAGAGAGAGAGGCAGACGCGCAGACAGACAGACAGGTACACAGATAGACAAACAAAAAGGCAGACAGACAGACCGGCAGACAGACAGACAGATAAGAAGACCCACAGACTCGCAGACACACAGACACACAGGAAAAGAAAGAGATACACCGACAGACAGGCAGGCAGCATCGCAGACAGACGCTCCGGCAGACACAGACAGGCTGATATACAGACAGACAGACAGGCACACAGATAGACAGACAGAAAGGCAGACTAAGAGACTCGCAGACAGTCAGACGCACGGGCAAAGAGGAAAGACAGACAAGCAGACATACAGACACACAGGAAGAGAGACAGACAGGCAGACAGCCTGACAGATAGGCAGACGGTCACACAGACCCACAGACTCGCAGACATACAGACACACAGGAAGAGAGAGAGATACACAGACAGTCAGGCAGACAGATAGACAGACGCTCCGGCAGAGACAGGCTGATATACAGACAGACAGGCACACAGATAGACAGACAGAAAGGCAGACCAATAGACTCGCAGACAGTCAGACGCACGGGCAAAGAGAGAAAGACAAACAAGCAGACAGACAGGCAGACCGACCGGCAGACAGACAGACAGATGGGAAGATAGGCAGACGGTCACACAGACCCACAGACTCGCAGACATACAGACACACAGGAAGAGAGAGAGAGAGATACACAGACAGTCAGGCAGACAGATAGACAGGAATACCTACAGCCTCGCAGACAGACGCACCGGCAGAGACAGACAGGCTGACATACAGACAGACAGACATGCAGACAGAGAGACAGGCAGACGGGCAGACAGGCACACAGATAGACAGACAGAAAGGCAGACCAATAGACTCGCAGACAGTAAGATGCACGGGCAGAGAGAGAGAGACAGACAGACAGGCAGACCGATCGGCGGACAGATAAGAAAACAGGCAGACAGACACGCAGACTCGCAGACACACAGGAAGAAAGAGAGAGATACACAGACAGACAGGCAGACAGATAGGCAGGAATACCTACAGCCTCGCAGACAGACACACCGGCAGAGACAGACAGGCTGATATACAGACAGACAGACATGCAGACAGAGAGACAGGCAGACGGGCAGACAGGCACACAGATAGACAGACAGAAAGGCAGACCAATAGACTCGCAGACAGTCAGACGCACGGGCAGACAGAAGAGAGAGACAGACAGACAGGCAGACAGATTGGCAGGAAAATACCTGCACCCTCGCAGACAGACACACCGGCAGAGACAGGCAGGTAGAATTACAGACCGACAGATATGTAGACAGAGAGAGAGGCAGACGCGCAGACAGACAGACAGGTACACAGATAGACAGACAAAACGGCAGACAGACAGACCGGCAGACAGACAGACAGATAAGAAGACGGTCACATAGACCCACAGACTCGCAGACATACAGACACACAGGAATAGAGAGAGATACACAGACAGTCAGGCAGACAGCATCGCAGACAGACGCTCCGGCAGAGACAGACAGGCTGATATACAGACAGACAGACATGCAGACAGAGAGACAGGCAGACGCGCAGACAGACGCTCCGACAGACAGGTACACAGATAGACAAACAAAAAGGCAGACAGACAGACCGGCAGACAGACAGACAGATAAGAAGACGGTCACATAGACCCACAGACTCGCAGACATACAAACACACAGGAATAGAGAGAGATACACAGACAGTCAGGCAGACAGCATCGCAGACAGACGCTCCGGCAGACACAGACAGGCTGATATACAGACAGACAGACAGACAGGCACACAGATAAACAAACAGAAAGGCAGACCAGTAGACTCGCAGACAGTCAGACGCACGGGCAAAGAGAGAAAGACAAACAAGCAGACAGACAGGCAGACCGACCGGCAGACCGACCGGCAGACAGACAGACAGATGGGAAGATAGGCAGACGGTCACACAGACCTCGCAGACATACAGACACACAGGTAGAGAGAGAGATACATAGACAGTCAGGAAGACAGATAGGCAGGAATACCTATAGCCTCGCTGACAGACACACCGGCAGAGACAGACAGGTAGACTTACAGACAGACAGATATGTAGTCAGAGAGACAGGCAGATGGGCAGACGAACAGACAGGTACACAGATGGACAGACCGGCAGACAGATAGGCAGACAGTCACACAGACCCACAGACTCGCAAACATACAGACACACGGGAAGAGAGAGAGATACACAGACAGTCAGGCAGACAGCATCGCAGACAGACGCACCGGCAGAGACAGACAGGCTGATATACAGACAGACAGACATGCAGACAGAGAGACAGACAGACAGGCAGACAGACAGACAGGCACACAGACAGACAGACAGAAAGGCAGACCAATAGACTCGCAGACAGTCAGACGCACGGGCAGAGAGAGAGAGAGAGACAGACAGGCAGACCGACCGGCGGACAGATAAAAAAACAGGCAGACAGACACGCAGACCCACAGACTCGCAGACACACAGGAAGAAAGAGAGAGATACACAGACAGGCAGGCAGACAGATAGACAGGAACACCTACAGCCTCGCAGACAGACACACCGGCAGAGACAGACAGGCTGATATACAGACAGACAAACATGCAGACAGAGAGACAGACAGACGAGCAGACAGACAGACAGGCACACAGATAGACAGACAGAAAGGCAGACCAATAGACTCGCAGACAGTCAGACACACGCTCAGAGAGAGAGAGAGACAGACAGACAGGCAGACAGATAGGCAGAATACCTACAGCCTCGCAGACAGACACACCGGCAGAGACAGACAGGTAGACTTACAGACAGACAGATATGTAGTCAGAGAGACAGGCAGACGCGCAGACAGACAGACAGGTACACAGATAGACAAACAAAAAGGCACACAGACAGACCGGCAGACAGACAGACAGATAAGAAGACCCACAGACTCGCAGACATACAGACACACAGGAACAGAAAGAGATACACAGACAGACAGGCAGACAGCATCGTAGACAGACGCTCCGGCAGAGACAGACAGGCTGATATACAGACAGACAGACAGGCACACAGACAGACAAACAGAAAGGCAGACAAACCAGACAGCAACCACCAAGAGAAAGACAGACAGCAGACAGACAGACACACAGGAAGAGAGACAACAGGCAGACAGAGACAGATAGGCAGACGGTCACACAGACCCACAGACTCGCAGACATACAGACACACAGGAAGAGAGAGAGATACACAGACAGACAGGCACACAGATAGACAGACAGAAAGGCAGACCAATAGACTCGCAGACAGTCAGACGCACGGGCAAAGAGAGAAAGACAAACAAGCAGACAGACAGGCAGACCGACCGGCAGACAGACAGACAGATGGGAAGATAGGCAGACGGTCACACAGACCCACAGACTCGCAGACATACAGACACACAGGAAGAGAGAGAGAGATACACAGACAGTCAGGCAGACAGATAGACAGGAATACCTACATCATCGCAGATAAACGCACCGGCAGAGACAGACAGGCTGACATAATGACAGACAGACATGTAGACAAAGATACAGGCAGACGGGCAGAAAGGCACACAGATAGACAGACAGAAAGGCAGACCAATAGACTCGCAGACAGTAAGATGCACGGGCAGAGAGAGAGAGACAGACAAACAGGCAGACCGACCGGCGGACAGATAAGAAAACAGGCAGACAGACACGCAGACTCGCAGACACACAGGAAGAAAGAGAGAGATACACAGACAGGCAGGCAGACAGATAGGCAGGAACACTTACAGCCTCGCAGGCAGACACACCGGCAGAGACTGACAGGCTGATATACAGACAGACAAACATGCAGACAGAGAGTCAGGCAGACGGGCAGAAATACAGACAGGCACACAGATAGACAGACAGAAAGGCAGACCAATAGACTCGCAGACAGTCAGACGCACGGGCAGACAGAGAGAGAGAGACAGACAGACAGGCAGACAGATTGGCAGGAAAATACCTGCACCCTCGCAGATAGACACACCGGCAGAGACAGGCAGGTAGAATTACAGACCGACAGATATGTAGACAGAGGGAGAGGCAGACGCGCAGACAGACAGACAGGTACACAGATAGACAGACAAAACGGCAGACAGACAGACCGGCAGACAGACAGACAGGTAAGAAGACGGCCACATAGACCCACAGACTCGCAGACATACAGACACACAGGAATAGAGAGAGATACACAGACAGTCAGGCAGACAGCATCGCAGACAGACGCTCCGGCAGAGACAGACAGGCTGATATACAGACAGACAGACATGCAGACAGAAAGACAGGCAGACGCGCAGACAGACGCTCCGACAGACAGACAGGTACACAGATAGACAAACAAAAAGGCAGACAGACAGACCGGCAGACAGACAGACAGATAAGAAGACGGTCACATAGACCCACAGACTCGCAGACACACAAACACACAGGAATAGAGAGAGATACACAGACAGTCAGGCAGACAGCATCGCAGACAGACGCTCCGGCAGACACAGACAGGCTGATATACAGACAGACAGACAGGCACACAGATAAACAAACAGAAAGGCAGACCAGTAGACTCGCAGACAGTCAGACGCACGGGCAAAGAGAGAAAGACAAACAAGCAGACAGACAGGCAGACCGACCGGCAGACCACCGCAGACAGACAGACAGATGGGAAGATAGGCAGACGGTCACACAGACCGTCGCAGACATACAGACACACAGGTAGAGAGAGAGATACATAGACAGTCAGGAAGACAGATAGGCAGGAATACCTACAGCCTCGCTGACAGACACACCGGCAGAGACAGACAGGTAGACTTACAGACAGACAGATATGTAGTCAGAGAGACAGGCAGATGGGCAGACAAACAGACAGGTACACAGATGGACAGACCGGCAGACAGATAGGCAGACAGTCACACAGACCCACAGACTCGCAAACATACAGACACATGGGAAGAGAGACAGACCGGCAGACAGACTGACAGATAGGCAGACGGTCACACAGACTCGCAGACATACAGACACACAGGAATAGAGAGAGATACACAGACAGTCAGGCAGACAGCATCGCAGACAGACGCTCCGGCAGAGACAGACAGGCTGATATACAGACAGACAGACATGCAGACAGAGAGACAGGCAGACGGCAGACAGACAGACAGATAAGAAGACGGTCACATAGACCCACAGACTCGCAGACATACAGACACACAGGAATAGAGAGAGATACACAGACAGTCAGGCAGACAGCATCGCAGACAGACGCTCCGGCAGACACAGACAGGCTGATATACAGACAGACAGACAGGCACACAGATAAACAAACAGAAAGGCAGACCAATAGACTCGCAGACAGTCAGACGCACGGGCAAAGAGAGAAAGACAAACAACAGACAGACAGGCAGACCGACCGGCAGACACAGACAGACAGACAGATAGGAAGACAGGCAGACAGTCACACAGACCCACAGACTCGCAGACATACAGACACACAGGAAGAGAGAGAGATACACAGACAGTCAGGCAGACAGATAGGCAGGAATACCTACAGCCTCGCAGACAGACACACCGGCAGAGACAGACAGGCAGACTTACAGACAGACAGATATGTAATCAGAGAGACAGGCAGATGGGCAGACGAACAGACAGGTACACAGATGGACAGACCGGCAGACAGATAGGCAGACAGTCACACAGACCCACAGACTCGCAGACATACAGACACACAGGAAGAGAGACAGACCAACCAGACTGACAGATAGGCAGACGGTCACACAGACCCACAGACTCGCAGACATACAGACACACAGGAAGAGAGAGAGATACACAGACAGTCAGGCAGACAGATAGACAGGAATACCTACAGCATCGCAGACAAACGCACCGGCAGAGACAGACAGGCTGATATACAGACAGACAGACATGCAGACAGAGAGACAGGCAGACGGGCAGACAGACAGACAGGCACACAGATAGACAGACAGAAAGGCAGACCAATAGACTCGCAGACAGTCAGACGCACGGGCAGACAGAGAGAGAGACAGACAGACCGACCGGCGGACAGATAAGAAAACAGGCAGACAGACACGCAGACCCACAGACTCGCAGACATACAGGAAGAAAGAGAGAGATACACAGACAGGCAGGCAGACAGATAGGCAGGAACACTTACAGCCTCGCAGACAGACACACCGGCAGAGACAGACAGGCTGATATACAGACAGACAAACATGCAGACAGAGAGACAGGCAGACGGGCAGACATACAGACAGGCACACAGATAGACAGACAGAAAGGCAGACCAATAGACTCGCAGACAGTCAGACGCACGGGCAGACAGAAGAGAGAGACAGACAGACAGGCAGACAGATAGGCAGGAAAATACCTGCACCCTCGCAGACAGACACACCGGCAGAGACAGACAGGTAGAATTACAGACCGACAGACATGCAGACAGAGAGAGAGGCAGACGCTCAGACAGACAGACAGGTACACAGATAGACAGACAAAACGGCAGACAGACAGACCGGCAGACAGACAGACAGATAAGAAGACGGTCACATAGACCCACAGACTCGCAGACACACAAACACACAGGAATAGAGAGAGATACACAGACAGTCAGGCAGACAGCATCGCAGACAGACGCTCCGGCAGACACAGATAGGCTGATATACAGACAGACAGACAGGCACACAGATAAACAAACAGAAAGGCAGACCAATAGACTCGCAGACAGTCAGACGCACGGGCAAAGAGAGAAAGACAAACAAGCAGACAGACAGGCAGACCGACCGGCAGACAGACAGACAGATGGGAAGATAGGCAGACGGTCACACAGACCCACAGACTCGCAGACATACAGACACACAGGTAGAGAGAGAGATACATAGACAGTCAGGAAGACAGATAGGCAGGAATACCTACAGCCTCGCTGACAGACACACCGGCAGAGACAGACAGGTAGACTTACAGACAGACAGATATGTAGACAGAGAGACAGGCAGACGGGCAGACGAACAGACAGGTACACAGATGGACAGACCGGCAGACAGATAGGCAGACAGTCACACAGACCCACAGACTCGCAGACATACAGACACACGGGAAGAAAGACAGACCGGCAGACAGATAGGCAGACGGTCACACAGACTCGCAGACATACAGACACACGGAAGAGAGAGAGATACACAGACAGTCAGGAAGACAGCATCGCAGACAGACGCACCGGCAGAGACAGACAGGCTGATATACAGACAGACAGACATGCAGACAGAGAGACAGGCAGACGGGCAGACAGACAGACAGGCACACAGATAGACAGACAGAAAGGCAGACCAATAGACTCGCAGACAGTAAGATGCACGGGCAGAGAGAGAGAGAGAGACAGACAGACAGGCAGACCGACCGGCGGACAGATAAAAACAGGCAGACAGACACGCAGACCCACAGACTCGCAGACACACAGGAAGAAAGAGAGAGAGAGATACACAGACAGGCAGGCAGACAGATAGGCAGGAACACCTACAGCCTCGCAGACAGACACACCGGCAGAGACAGACAGGCTGATATACAGACAGACAAACATGCAGACAGAGAGTCAGGCAGACGGGCAGACATACAGACAGGCACACAGATAGACAGACAGAAAGGCAGACCAATAGACTCGCAGACAGTCAGACGCACGGGAAGACAGAGAGAGAGACAGACAGACAGGCAGACAGATAGCAGGAATACCTGCAGCCTCGCAGACAGACACACCGGCAGACACAGACAGGCAGAATTACAGACAGACAGATATGTAGACAGAGAGACAGGCAGACGCGCAGACAGACAGACAGGTACACAGATAGACAAACAAAAAGGCAGACAGACAGACCGGCAGACAGACAGACAGATAAGAAGACCCACAGACTCGCAGACACACAAACACACAGGAAAAGAAAGAGATACACCGACAGACAGGCAGGCAGCATCGCAGACAGACGCTCCGGCAGACACAGACAGGCTGATATACAGACAGACAGACAGGCGCACAGACAGTCAGACAGAAAGGCAGACTAAGAGATTCGCAAACAGTCAAACGCACGGGCAAAGAGTGAAAGACAAACAAGCAGACATACAGACACACAGGAAGAGAGAGAGATACACAGACAGTCAGGCATACAGACAGACAGGAATACCTACAGCATCGCAGACAAACGCACCGGCAGAGACAGACAGGCTGATATACAGACAGGCAGACAGAGAGACAGACCAGTAGACTCGCAGAGAGTAAGATGCACGGGCAGAGAGAGAGACAGACAGACAGGTAGACCAACCGGCAGACAGACAGACAGATAGGAAAACAGGCAGACAGACACACAGACCCACAGACTCGCAGACATACAGAAACACAGAAGGACAGAGAGAGAGATACACAGACAGGCAGGCAGACACACCGGCAGAGACAAACAGGCTAATAAACAGACAGCTTAACTTGCAGACAGAGAGGCAGGCAGACGGGCAGGCAGACGGGCAGACAGACAGACAAGCACACAGATAGACAGACAGAAAGGCAGACCAATAGACTCGCAGACAGTCAGACGCACGGGCAGAGAGAGAGAGAGAGAGAGACAGACAGACAGACAGGCAGACCGACCGGCAGACAGACAGACAGAGGAAAACAGGCAGACAGACACGCAGACCCACAGACTCGCAGACATACAGAAACACAGGAAGAGAGAGAGAGATACACAGACAGGCAGGCAGACAGATAGGCAGGAATACCTAAAGCCCCGCAGACAGACACACCGGCAGAGAGAGACAGGCTGATATACAGACAGACAGACAGGCACACAGATAGACAGACAGACCGGCAGACAGACAGACAGACAGGCAGATAGGCAGACAGTCACACAGAACCACAGACTCGCAGACATACAGACACACAGGAAGAGAGAGAGATACACAGACAGGCAGGCAGACAGATAGCCGGAATACCTACAGCCTCGCAGACAGACACACCGGCAGAGACAGACAGGCTGATATACAGACAGACAGACATGCAGACAGAGAGACAGGCAGACGGGCAGACAGACAGACAGGCACACAGATAGACAGACAGAAAGGCAGACCAATAGACTCGCAGACAGTCAGACGCACGGGCAGAGAGAGAGAGAGAGAGAGAGAGAGAGACAGACAGGCAGACCGACCGGCGGACAGACAGACAGATATATAGAAAAACAGGCAGACAGACACGCAGACCCACAGACTCGCAGACATACAGGAAGAAAGAGAGAGATACACAGACAGGCAGGCAGACAGATAGACAGACACACCGGCAGAGACAGACAGGCTGATATACAGACAGACAGACATGCAGACAGAGAGACAGGCAGACGGGCAGACAGACAGACAGGCACACAGATAGACAGACAGAAAGGCAGACCAATAGACTCGCAGACAGTCAGACGCACGGGCAGAGAGAGAGAGAGAGACAAACAGACAGGCAGACCGACCGGCGGACAGACAGATAGATATATAGAAAAACAGGCAGACAGACACGCAGACCCACAGACTCGCAGACATACAGGAAGAAAGAGAGAGATACACAGACAGGCAGGCAGACAGATAGGCAGGAACACTTACAGCCTCGCAGGCAGACACACCGGCAGAGAGTGACAGGCTGATATACAGACAGACAGACATACATGCAGACAGACATACATGCCGACAGAGAGTCAGACAGACGGGCAAAAATACAGACAGGCACACAGATAGACAGACAGAAAGGCAGACCAATAGACTCGCAGACAGTCAGACGCACGGACAGACAGAAAGAGAGACAGACAGACAGGCAGACAGATTGGCAAGAATACCTGCAGTCTCGCAGACAGACACACCGGCAGAGACAGGCAGGTAGAATTACAGACCGACAGATATGTAGACAGAGAGAGAGAGGCAGACGCGCAAACAGACGCTCAGACAGACAGACAAGTACACAGATAGACAAACAAAAAAGCAGACAGACAGACCGGCAGACAGACAGACAGATAAGAAGACGGTCACATAGACCCACAGACTCGCAGACATACAAACACACAGGAATAGAGAGAGATACACAGACAGTCAGGCAGACAGCATCGCAGACAGACGCTCCGGCAGACACAGACAGGCTGATATACAGACAGACAGACAGGCACACAGATAGACAGACAGAAAGGCAGACCAATAGACTCGCAGACAGTCAGACGCACGGGCAGAGAGAGAAAGACAGACAAGCAGACAGACAGGCAGACCGACCGGCAGACAGACAGACAGACAGACAGATAGAAGATAGGCAGACAGTCACACAGACCCACAGACTCGCAGACATACAGACACACAGGAAGAGAGAGAAATACACAGACAGGCAGGCAGACAGATAGGCAGGAATACCTACAGCCTCGCAGACAGACACACCGGCAGAGACAGACAGGCAGACTTACAGACAGACAGATATGCAGACAGAGAGACAGGCAGACGGGCAGACAAACAGACAGGTACACAGATAGACAGACCAGCAGACAGATAGGCAGACAGTCACACAGACCCACAGACTCGCAGACATTCAGACACACAGGAAGAGAAACAGACCGTCAGACAGACAGACAGATAGGCAGACAGTCACACAGACTCGCAGACATACAGACACACAGGAAGAGAGAGAGATACACAGACAGTCAGGCAGACAGCATCGCAGACAGACGCACCGGCAGAGACAGACAGGCTGATATACAGACAGACAGGCACACAGATAAACAGACAGAAAGGCAGACCAACAGACTCGCATATGGTCAGACGCACGGGCAAAGAGAGAAAGACAAACAGGCAGACAGACACGCAGACCCACAGAGCCGCAGACATACAGAAGCACAGAAAGACAGAGAGAGATACACAGACACGAAGGCAGACACACCGGCAGAGACAAACAGGCTAATATACAGACAGACAAACATGCAGACAGAGAGACAGGCAGACGGGCAGACAGACAGACAGGTACACAGATAGACAGACAGACAGGCAGACAGACAGATAGGAAGATAGGCAGACGGTCACACAGACTCGCAGACATACAGACACACAGCAAGAGAAAGAGATACACAGACAGTCAGGCAGACAGATAGACAGGAATACCTACAGCATCGCAGACAGACGCACCGGCAGAGACAGACAGGCTGATATACAGACAGACAGACATGCAGACAGAGAGACAGGCAGACGGGCAGACAGACAGACAGGCACACAGATAGACAGACAGAAAGACAGACCAATAGACTCGCAGACAGTCAGACGCACGGGCAGAGAGAGAGACAGACAAGCAGACAGACAGGCAGACCGACAGACAGACAGATAGAAAAACAGGCAGACGGACACACAGACCCACAGACTCGCAGACATACAGACACACAGGAAAAGAAAGAGAGATACACAGACAGGCAGGCAGACAGATAGACAGGAATACCTACAGCCTCGCAGACAGACACACCGGCAGAGACAGACAGGCAGATTACAGACAGCCAGATATGTAGACAGAGAGACAGGCAGACAAGCAGACAGACAGACAGACAGACAGGCACACAGATAGACAGACAGAAAGGCAGACCAATAGACTCGCAGACAGTCAGACGCCTGGGCAGAGAGAGAGACAGACAGACAGGCAGACCGACCGGCGGACAGATAAGAAAACAGACAGACAGACACGCAGACCCACAGACTCGCAGACATAGAGACACACAGGAAGAAAGAGAGAGATACACAGACAGGCAGGCAGACAGAAAGGCAGGAACACTTACAGCCTCGCAGACAGACACACCGGCAGAGACAGACAGGCAGACATACAGACAGACAGACATGCAGACAGAGAGACAGGCAGACCGGCAGACAGACAGACAGATAGGAAGATAGGCAGACGGTCACACACACCCACAGACTCGCAGACATACAGACACACAGGAAGAGAGAGAGATACACAGACAGTCAGGCAGACAGATAGACAGACGCACCGGCAGAGACAGACAGGCAATAGGCTCGCAGACAGTCAGACACACGGGCAAAGAGAGAGAGAGAGACAGACAGGCAGACCGACCGGTGGACAGACAGACAGAAAGGACAACAGTTCAGTAACACAGAAAGAGAGAGAGATACACAGACAGTCAGGCAGACAGATAGACAGACGCACCGGCAGAGACAGACAGGCTGATTCACAGACAGACAGACATGCAGACAGAGAGACAGGCAGACGGGCAGACAGACAGACAAGCACACAGATAGACAGACAGAAAGGCAGACCAATAGACTCGCAGACAGTCAGATGCACGGGCAGAGAGAGAAAGATAGACCGACAGGCAGACTGACCGGCAGACAGACAGACAGATAGGAAAACAGGCAGACAGACACGCAGACCCACAGACTCGCAGACATACAGACACACAGGAAGAGAGAGAGAGATACACAGACAGTCAGGCAGACAGATAGACAGGAACACCTACAGCCTCGCAGACAGACACACCGGCAGAGACAGACAGGCAGATATACAGACAGACAGACATGCAGACACAGAGACTGGCAGAGAGACAGGCAGACGGGCAGGCTTACATACAGGCACACAGATAGACAGACAGAAAGGCAGACCAATAAACGCGCAGACAGTCAGACGCACGGACAGAGAGAGAGAGACAGACAAGCAGACAGACAGGCAGACCGGCAGACAGACAGACAGATAGGAAAACAGGCAGACAGACACGCAGACCCACAGACTCGCAGACATACAGACACACAGGAAAAGAGAGAGAGATACACAGACAGGCAGGCAGACAGAAAGACAGGAATACCTACAGCCTCGCAGACAAACACACCGGCAGAGACAGACAGGCAGATATACAGACAGACAGACATGCAGACAGAGAGACAGGCAGACCGGCAGACAGACAGACAGGCACACAGATAGACAGACAGAAAGGCAGACCAATAGACACGCAGACAGACAGAAGCACGGGCAGAGAGAGAGATAGACAGGCAGACCGACCGGCAGACAGATAAGAAAACAGGCAGACAGACACGCAGACCCACAGACTCGCAGACATAGAGACACACAGGAAGAGAGAAAGAGATACACAGACAGGCAGGCAGACAGATAGGCAGAGACAGACAGGAAGACTTACAGACAGACATATATGTAGACAGAGAGTCAGGCAGACGGTCAGACAGACAGACAGGTACACAGATAGACAGACACAAAGGCAGACAGACAGACCGGCAGACACACAGACAGATAGAAAGATAGGCGGACAGTCACACAGACTCGCAGACATACAGACACACAGGAAGAGAGACCGACTGGCAGACAGGCTGACAGATAGGCAGACAGGCACGCAGACGCACAGACTCACAGACATAGGTATCACAAAGGAAGAGAGAGACAGAGAGATACAAGACAGGCAGGCAAACAGATAGACAGGAACACCTACAGCCTTGCAGACAGACACACCGGCAGAGACAGACCAGCAGACACACAGACAGAGACAGACAGGCTGATAAACAGACAGACAGACATGCAGACAGAGAGACAGGCAGACAGGCAGACAGACAGACAGGCACACAGATAGACAGACAGAAAGGCAGACCAATAGACTCACAAACAGCCAAACGCCTGGGCAGAGAGAGAGACAGACAGACAGACAGGCAGACCGACCGGCAGACAAATAAGAAAACAGGCAGACAGACACGCAGACCCACAGACTCGCAGACATAGAGACACACAGGAAGAAAGAGAGAGATACACAGACAGGCAGGCAGACAGAAAGGCAGGAACACTAACAGCTTCGCAGTCAGATACACTGGCAGAGACTGACAGGCTGATATACAGACAGACATACATGCAGACAGAGAGTCAGGCAGAAATACAGACAGGCACACAGATAGACACACAGAAAGGCAGACCAATAGATTCGCAGACAGTCAGACGCACGGGCAGACAGAGAGAGAGACAGACAGACAGGCAGACAGACAGCCAGGAATTCCTAAAGCCTCGCAGACAGACACCCCGGCAGAGACAGACAGGTGAAATTTTTTTTTTTTTTTTTTTTTAAATAATAATGAAATTTATTTAACAAGATAAGTGTGCTGCTACCTTGCAAGGCAACTTAAACTAATCAGAAAATTAAACTAAAAATAACAAAATAATTTATGATAGAACATAACAATGAATTAAAGATAACTTATAAGGGGGAGGCTTAAGGGGTGATACTGGGGAGATCGTCTAAATTTGAGTATGAGATATTTATGTCAAGACACGGTTCAGGAGGTCTTGAGGGTGATGGCGTTTGAGTCTCCTCCTTACTCTTCTACGGTGACAGGCAGTATTTAGGCGTCTAGCTAAACAGTTTGGATGAGCTCCTAGCCTCTCCGTGTATTTTTGGGCAATCACTTGGATTCTGTCACCTATTTTGGGCACCTTAAGGTCGCGCTCAATGTTACGTGTCCTTATGTACCATAGAGACCCAGAGATCATCCTCAAAGTCTTAGCTTGTAGCACACGGATCTTATTCAGGTGCGACTTGGCAGTAATACCGTACACCTGTATGGCATAGAATAGGCTGGGAGCTAAAATGCACTTGTATATTTTGACCTTGTTCTCCAGCGACAATTTGTTTTTGGCGGAGAGTAACCAGGAAATCTTGTTTAATTTGGCTCTATATGAGTGCTGCAGTGACGTGACATGTCTTTCGAAAGTAAGGCTTCTGTCTAGGATGACACCTAAGTACCTGTACGCAAATGAATGATCCAGTACTCTTCCATTAAGTGATACGACTGGGCAGTTCTGCACTCGATTTGTGAAAGTCACGTTTGCACATTTACCTGCGTTTATGCACACATTCCATTTCGATACCCATTCCTGGAATGCGTCCAAAAACTCCTGCAGTGCACTTTTGGCTAGTAGTATGCAACTGCTTTTTGTGAGCACCGCAGTGTCGTCGGCGTAGGTCGCTATTAGCGTATCGCTTTTATCGACTGAGGTGATTGCCATCTGGTTTGGTATATCCGCTGAATATATCGAGTACAATGTGGGGCCTAGAACACTGCCCTGGGGAACGCCAGCCTCGATTGATTTAATGGAGGACTTGCACCCATCGTCAGCCACTCGGAATGTGCGCCCTTCTAAGAAGCTCTTTATAACCTGGAACAGCTGGGGGGTTAAGAGTCTCTTGGCTTTGTAAAGAAGTCCAGGGTGCCACACCCTGTCGAAAGCTTGCTGTATGTCCAGGAAGACAGCGACCGCATACTCTTTCTTCTCTATGGCCTCTAACGCAAAGTTGACAACTCTATGCAGCTGTTCTGGAGTGCCATGCTGCTTGCGAAATCCAAATTGAAATTTAGGGATCGCAAGGGTAACAGTCTCGAGATCCAGCATTCTGTTTAGAATCAACCTCTCCATTATTTTGCTCAGTGAAGGAAGAAGGCTGATCGGCCTATAGGAGTCCACATCAGTTGGTTGCTTTCCAGGCTTGAGGATCATAATAATGTTTGCCGACTTCCAGGCTCTCGGAAAGTATCCCACACGTAGGACGCTGTTGAAAATAAGCACCAAAAATCAACAGTGCTTGATCTGGTAGGAGTCTTATGGTTCTGTTATCGAGTAAGTCTTCGCCAGGAGCCTTATTGGGTTTTAGCTTTGACACCAGCTGCTTCACTTCGTCCAGTGTCACAGTATCTGAAGGCCAAGCCATTTGAAACGGTGTTTCCAATGCCTCCGCAACTATCCTGCAGTGACTCTCAGGTGCAAAGTCGTGCGGCCTGAATCGTTGCTCAAGATTGTTTGCAAATACTTCCGTTTTGTCAAGACTAGTGCGGCACCAGCTCCCTGAAGGGTCCCTAATAGCCGATTTCGGTGTTGCCAATGTCTTATATCTCTTAGTAATTTTCCACAGAGAGTAATTAGTAGAGACATCGGTACCCAAGTTTTTCAACATGTTAGACAGGTGTAATGGCGCTTGTTAACAAAAATTAGTTGACTATTTTTTTTAGTGTGCCCAAAAGTAGGCAATGGAATTTTCGTTAATGCAGTTGTGACTAACAATTGGTTTGACACTTAGTAAGTAGTAGATTTCTTTTAGTTTTAGTAGTATTTTTGTTAATTATTGTAGTTTGCCTACCTACGCAGAAAATGACCACAAAAATAAAATATAAATATAAAATAATATAATATATATAATAATATATATAAAATATACATATTTATATTTATTTAAAATGTTAGCTGAAATATAAAATTACTCGATTGCACTTGGAAATTGCACACTTGTGTTCGATCTACAAGAAAAATGCGTGTCTGCGAATTTTCGACACGGTGAAGTTAGATGACACGGTGAGGTTAGATGACACTTCCGCAAGCCAGACTCGACCTTTCTACCAGTGATTGTCAACCAGAGCAATCGCATTTAATAATTTTGCGTAAAGCTTAGCCTAACCTGCAAGCACGTTTTTGTATTTTTTTTTTGTGCTAAATTTAAAAATACAAGGCTGTAAGTTTATATACTACAGAAAAGAAATTCATGCTTAATGGCATTGGTCCACAGAACTCCCATTGGCTTGAGTTCATGCAGGCAGCTATCAATTGGTGCACCGTAGTTTGAAAAAGCAAAGCCCACAGTCGGACGGAACAACCTTTCCATGTTTTAATTTTGGTGCCAATCCCAAAAGGGTAAATATTTCTTTTCTCTTGCGGACCAGCCGCTCATTGCTTTTGCGCTGTGTACTTTTTTCTAATTATCATTTTCTGGTGTACACAGATTGGCACTTATACAGAAACCCCTAAGCTCAGTTTCTCACTCTCTAAAATAAACGAGCAGAATCGGAATTACGGGCACAGGGAGCATTGCAGATCATCGCCACCTGACACAGTAGTGTTCGGCATGTGCTAAACGAGCACGGATCGACGCACACAAAAAAAGAAAAAAAAATGTTATAAGTTAGCAATAGAAAGTGTCGCCGTTGGTAATGTTCCGAGCCATAACCCGGAGTGAAAAATATTTTTGATTTAACAAGTTTGCTATGCTCGAATAATTTAATTGAATAAGTTATAATAGTTAATTATCGAGCGGCCAACCTGGCGACGAAGAAGTTGCACTTTTATTTTGTGCTTTGGGTTTGGATAATATTCTCTTTTATTTTTTTTAAATGTTTTTTTTTTTGGCGTTGGGTATAATGTGCTAAAGCGAAAAGTCGATTTAAAAATAAGTGAAAAGCAAAGTGATTTTTGTCGGCAAATGCAAATTTTAAATTTTGAATTCATCTTAAACAATGCGTCAGAAAAATAAACCCTGCCTTTAAACATATTTATAAATACCACTCGTATGGACACCGCCGAAAGTACTTTCGTCGCTGCATCTGCTAAATGGTAAGCTAGAGCACCCCATTATAATTTACAATTGTTCTGTTTACCCAGGGTATTACTTGACAGGTTCACGAACCAAAATAAGTTTTTTTTCTCAGCAGCCAAATGAGCATGCGTACGACAATTTTAAACAGTTGTTGTTGTTTTATCGTCTTGTTGTGCCAAAGCGTGAACCGAGCTTATGTAAAACCTGAGTAAACAACGGTAAAAAAAAATAAAATTGATAACAAATTGGCGAGCGTTTGCTCAGTCGCATGCAATGCATATCAGCTGTGCCCCTGTAGTGTGCACATATCGAGAACTTACTGTACTCAGCAATATATCCAGTATGTACTTCATATATACTTATAAACATAAAGGCTAAAAAGGCAAAGACATTTATTCTTTGTTGCATAAACATATGTCATGTTCAAGTGCAGCATTAGTCCCATGCATTGACCGCTTACATACGTGCACAATACGCTCTGTCCCACCAGCGACGTTTCCGCCGCTTATACATAATATATTTATACTCGTTTTATACGTAATATATAAAACGACTTATATACAAAAGGCAGCGCTGCCCCTGAGGACTGCTCAGCCTTAGGTTTAGTAATAATGAAAACCAAATGTAAAGAACAGAAGAATAAAGTCGTGAGTAGCGATAACAACTGTTGCTCTCACTTAAGTTAACAAACCTAACTACATGGCGACCGTGACTTATGTCACTGGAGGACAACAAACCTGGATCAACGAATAACAACGGCAATCAACAGGAACAACGGGAACAGGAGGAACAACAACGAAACAATGAATAAACGCAGTGAGTAGAGTGATATGTGTGCGAAGCGCAGCGGCATAGTAAAACGGTTAAGAGCAAGAAAAGCTCAACTGTTAAAATTATTAAATACCGGTACTGATTTACCCTGGAGCAAATCAGTAGAAGTACATGCCGAAGTGGAACATATAAAAGAATTATTGTCCACTCACAAAAACAAAAAATCAACCTCGCACACATACACCTACTCTGCAATAAAAAAAACATTGCAAAACAAAATACTAAATCCTCTCCACCCCAACAAAAAGAAATTACGAAGCCAATAAAGACCTGTCTCGCCGACTGCGAGGGACCACTATACGCACCGCACTGTCAGTACACTTGTGCAGCCAGCACCGGTGCCCCTCCAGAAATATAAGCAGCTTGTGCAGCCAGCACCGGCGGCCCTCCAACAACAGAAGCAGCTTGTGCAGCCAGCACCGGCGCCCCTCCAACAACTGGATCCGACAGCGCTTCCAAGAGCGCATACATTTCTTCATTCCAATGCACTGCGTGTATATTTTTTTTCATTGCACTACGATGCATATTTTTTTATTAATTCTTAAAAATTAATTGTAAAACTGAGCGATATAAAAGTTGCCCGGTTAGAGTGTGGCCTGAAAACCATACAAAAACCCAGGCAGGAAACAATGAAAAAAAAAAAAAATATATAGAAATAAAATGAAGTAAATGAATGATAACAGAATTAGTAAACGTGTTGAAAATCTTGAGTTTGTAGAAAATATTAAATATATAATATATGTATCACCCGCAAAAATGGGTCTATTAGATGTAAAAGCAGTAGATTCCACTGCCAATGTAATTAATAAAGTAGCAGTAGAAAATCAAGATTTAACAATGATAACAACATTACTGATAATAATAGTAATAATAATGATCCTAAATCTATTGTTCAAAATTTATAAAGTACACAATAAGTGTCTGAAGAAAAAGTATTTGAGTAAAGCAAATGATCTGGATAGGGTCTAAAAAGAGAAAATATTAAAATTATTGTATCATTACAGTAATGCTAACTATCATGTACACATATTTCAATACTAAAGAACAAAAACAGATATGGAATGGCAAAAATAAACTACATTTAAAAAAAATCATGAAAACATTTTCTTATAGATCAAATATAAAACAGATATAATCGCAACAAATAAAAGCCATACTGCTTTAATGAAGCAAGAAAAAAAAAAATCCTTTAAATACCGCAAAATATTATAGTTTTAATGAAGCAAGAATATTAATACATAAAAACAGAGAAAAGCTAAATCAATCACACTGGTCAATAGTATCTAAATTATTGGTAAAATTCAGGTCAAATTTATTATCAGTCCAAAGGAGGTACAATCTAGATATATCGATACCGACAATCTTGAACACCCCATTGACAGTGGGAACTAGTGAAGAACCAAATCTAATAGATCAGGAAGACATAGATTCAACAGAAGAAGACGAATCAAAAAGTAACACTGACCCAGAAGTTGAAGAAAAAGATCTACAAGACTTAACTATACCTGCGGTTATAAATTTACCCGAAATAGACGAAGATAATTCCTTATCAGAATCCGACACGAGCTCCAGCATTGTCGAACAAAAACCAGCAATCATGACGCAAACTAATATTGAATTTATAAACACAGCATCGAGGATTATACCGGATTTCAGCGGTAAAGCTGAAAACCTGCGTAGTTTCATAGATGCATTGGAAATTATAAAAACAATACAGGGCGCGCATGAAAACTTAGCAGTATCTTTAATAAAAACAAAACTAAAAGGACCAGCCAGGAATATAATCAGCAATGAGAGTACAATTGATCAGATCATAAATAAACTTAAAACAAATGTAAAGGGTGAGTCAATCGACAATATATCTGCACGATTATTGAATCTCTCCCAGAAAAACAAAACACCCAACGTGTATACCCAAGAGATAGAAAAGTTAGCTAAGTCTCTAGAAGGAGCATATATTGAAAAAGAATATACACTAGAACAAGCTAAATCATTAAGTACCAAACAAGCTGTATCAGCAATGAAGAAAAATTGCCTAAACAAAGAAATTAAAGCTGTTATGCGTTCTCGTCAATTCAACACTATGGACGAAGCAATAGCTACATTTATTGAAACAGCCAATAGCAGAAGAAACTAATACTATTATGTATTACCAAAATTACCCACAGCGCGGTGGAAATCGTGGTCGTGGTAATTATAGAGGCCGTAACTATAACAGAGGCGGCCAAAGGTACAATAATAACAATAATCACAACAACAACAACTCTAGAGGTGGCTCAAACAGAGGCGGCTCAAATAGAG
Organism: Drosophila borealis; assembly: GCA_035045885.1. Taxonomy (NCBI): domain Eukaryota; kingdom Metazoa; phylum Arthropoda; class Insecta; order Diptera; family Drosophilidae; genus Drosophila; species Drosophila borealis. The sequence continues at coordinate 182,412 of JAWNOR010000282.1, read as the reverse complement.
GTAATAATAGAAGTAATAATCAAGTACGAGTAACACAAAGTAGCTCGGAAAACGCTCAAGCCCCCTTAAGCAACAGAACGTAAAAGTTTTTAATATAAATCTAAATCTCAGCAGCATAATTAAAATACAGAATCAAAAAAATAATAAACCATTAACATTACTAATAGATACTGGAGCTAACATATCAATTCTAAAAGATAATAGCATATGTTCTGAAATTAATCAAACTTTCAAAACAAATATAACAGGAATTGGTCAGGGAACAATTCAATCAATTGGACTAGCAACAATTGATTTACTCTTCGATTATTTCATAATCAGTCATGACTTCCAAATAGTTAATAATGAATTCCCCGTACCGTGTGACGGAATCTTGGGACTTGACTTCATTCGAAAATTCGATTGCATATTAGATTATCACAACGATGAATTAATACTAAAACCACAATCACTTAAATACCAAATACATGTGCCACTCTTACACAATGTTATTGACAATTCAATATTATTGCCAGCAAGGTCGGAAGTAGTGAGAAAAATCACACTTCAGACAAATGAAGATGCTGTTTTAGTACCAAATCAGGAAATTCATCCTGGGGTATTTATAGCTAACAGCATCGTAAAAAGCAATAGTGCAATAGTTCGTATTTTGAATACAACAAATAATAATATAACTATCGAAAATCCTAACATTGAATTCGAATCAATAGAAAATTACGAAATTAAATCGTTCAATAAAAACCAAACCAATAGAACTAATGAAGTCTTAAACAAATTAAAATTCCCAGACCATGTGAAAACAGAACTTACTGAATTATGCTCCAAATACAGTGACATATTTGGTTTAGAATCAGAAGCAATTTCGAGTAACAACTTTTACAAACAAAAATTAAGACTAGCAGACAAAACTCCGGTATACATTAAAAACTATAGAAATGCGGAAACAGAAAAACCAGAAATAAATAGACAAGTAGAAAAATTGATTAAAGATGGTATAGTCGAGCCGTCTATATCAGAATATAATAGCCCACTTCTCTTAGTTCCTAAGAAATCACTTCCAAATTCAAAAGAAAAAAATGGCGTCTAGTAGTGGATTATAGGCAAGTAAATAAAAAACTTCTAGCAGATAAATATCCATTACCTAGAATAGAAGAAATCCTAGATCAATTGGGAAGAGCGAAATATTTCTCGTGTCTAGACCTAATGTCTGGCTTCCATCAAATTGAACTAGAAGAAAAATCTAGAAATATAACATCTTTTTCCACGAGCACTGGCTCATATCGCTTCACGCGATTACCATACGGCCTTAAAGTAGCCCCAAATTCATTTATGAGAATGATGCAACTTGCTTTCTCTGGTCTAGAACCATCGCAAGCATTCCTTTATATGGATGATTTAGTTGTAATTGGTTGTTCTGAAAAGCACATGCTCAAAAATCTAACAAGCATATTCGAGCTTTGTAGAAAACACAACCTTAAACTAAATCCAGAGAAATGTTCATTCTTTATGCACGAGGTAACATACCTTGGCCATAAATGTACGGACCATGGCATCCTTCCGGATGATAAAAAATATGATGTAATTAAAAATTATCCAACTCCAACAGATCCGGATAGTGCACGACGTTTCGTCGCTTTTTGTAATTACTATAGAAGATTCATTAATAATTTCGCACAATACTCACGTCACTTGACAAGACTGTGCAAGAAAAATGTCCAATTCAAATGGACTCAAGAATGTGAAGAATCATTCCATTATCTTAAAAACGCATTAATGAAGCCAACATTATTGCAATACCCTGATTTTAGCAAAGAATTTTGCTTAACCACAGATGCAAGTAAACATGCATGTGGTGCAGTACTTACACAAGACTGCAACGGTGCGCAACTACCAATTGCATATGCATCGAGAGCTTTCACGCAGGGAGAAAGTAATAAATCGACTACAGAACAGGAATTAGCAGCTATACACTGGGCAATAAAACACTTCAGACAATATATCTATGGAACGCATTTCTTAGTAAAAACAGATCATAGACCACTAGTGTACTTATTTTCTATGAAGAATCCTACTTCAAAGCTGACTAGTATGAGACTAGATTTAGAAGAGTATCAATTTACAGTTGAATACCTCAAGGGGAAGAATAATCATGTTGCGGATGCATTATCTCGCATAAACGTAGAAGACTTAATACAAATGAACAGAAACATATTGATAGTCCAAACAAGGTCATCAAAAAGACAGGAAAACATCTGCGCAGATGAAAAAATTAAAATGCATGATAAAATATACGAGCCCAATGTCTACGAAGTCGTTAGCAATAGCGACGTAAAGAAATTTGTAAAAATAAAAATGAATAATTTCAAATGTTTACTCAAACGAGGAAAACAAATTATTTCACAATTTTCAGTTAAAGATTTATATTCTAATGAAAAATTCGACTTAGGTCAATTTTTTCAAAGGCTTATTGCAGAAGCCGGAATACACAAAATCATTAACATACAGATGTCACCAAGTGAACAAATTTTTCAGTTTGTCACTATAAATGAATTTAAAAATAAGGGCAATAAACATTTATTAAATATAAAAATAGCGCTATTACAAAAAGTGACACAAGTAGACAAAATTGACGAAAGTCAAATTAATGCAATCCTGTTAAGATATCATAACGACCCAATAGAAGGAGGCCATACAGGGTTACGCGTACCCTATCAAAAATAAAGAAACGTTACTATAGGCCCAAAATGATACAAACCATAAAAAACTATGTAAAAACGTGTGTAGACTGCCAAAGAGCTAAAACTACAACACATACAAAGGCCCCAATGATAATAACAAATACCCCAAACACAGCTTTTGACACTGTTTTAATTGATACCATCGGCCCATTACCTCGAACCGAGAATGGCAATGAGTATGCAATAACTATAATATGCGACCTTACAAAATATCTAGTTTCAATACCAGTAACAGATAAAAGCGCAAAAACAGTAGCCAAAGCAATATTTGAATCATTTATACTAAAGTACGGTCCTATGAAGACGTTCATAACAGACATGGGTACTGAGTATAAAAATTCACTTATTAATGACTTGTGCAAATATATGAAGATAAGTAATATAGTATCAACAGCACATCATCACCAGACTTTAGGAACGGTAGAAAGAAGTCATCGAACATTCAACGAATACATTCGTTCATACATCTCTATAGACAAAAATGATTGGGATGAATGGTTGAATTACTTCACATATTGTTTTAACACTACCCCATCAACAGTATATGACTACTGTCCTTATGAACTTGTTTACGGTAAACTACCAAGACAATTTACAGAATTTAACACTTTTTCACAAATAGATCCTATATACAATTTAGACGATTATGCAAAAGAGTTTAAATTTAAATTACAAATAGCATATAAAAGAGCAATTTCTATGATTGAAATAGAAAAACAAAAACGTAAAATAGAATATGATAAAAAAGTTAATGACTTAAAGTTAGAAATAGGAAACTTAGTACTACTTAAGAATGACTCAGGTCATAAGCTAGATAATCAATATTTAGGACCCTACAAAATAATAAAAATAGAAGATAAAAACAATATTGTAATCGATCGGAAAAAAGAAACCTCAGAAAGTCAATAAGAATAGGCTAAAGTTATTCAAAAATTAATTTGAAAAAAAAAAAAAAAATTTTTTTACGTATAAAAACAAAAATACAATTTTACTATTTTTCTATTTTATTGAAATACATGTACTTTCTAAGAAAAAAATAAAACATATATTAATATACATGAATTAAAACATCATATACATAAATTAAAAATAACTTCATATAATTACGTTATTTTTCAAAAGGAGGGAGATGTAGTGTGCACATATCGAGAACTTACTGTACTCAGCAATATATCCAGTATGTACTTCATATATACTTATAAACATAAAGGCTAAAAAGGCAAAGACATTTATTCTTTGTTGCATAAACATATGTCATGTTCAAGTGCAGTCCAAGTGCCCGAAATATGATCGGCACAGAATGCCTTGACTACAAACAAGCCGCGTCAGCATTAGTCCCATGCATTGACCGCTTACATACGTGCACAATACGCTCTGTCCCACCAGCGACGTTTCCGCCGCTTATACATAATATATTTATACTCGTTTTATACGTAATATATAAAACGACTTATATACAAAAGGCAGCGCTGCCCCTGAGGACTGCTCAGCCTTAGGTTTAGTAATAATGAAAACCAAATGTAAAGAACAGAAGAATAAAGTCCTGAGTAGCGATAAGAACTGTTGCTCTCACTTAAGTTAACAAACCTAACTACACCCCGTACAGTAGTGGCACTAAATATTACGCACACCTCCGGTAAATTTATTAAACAGCTAAAATGGCCTTTAGCCGCATAATATAATCTGCATGGCTTAATCCTACTTTTATTATAACGATACATATTTTCGTCTTTGCCATATTTGCATATATAAAATATACATATTAACCCTTACTGTTTTCAGCAACTTTTCGCTTCGGTATAGTAATAAAATAAATTAACTAGTTTTTGCCTAGAGTAAGCAAAAGATATGTAAAATTTGGTTAGTGGTAGGGAAGCAACTATAATATAATAAATGATCATTGCTTCTAATTTAAAGTAAAATTAACTCATTTATATGTTGTAATAGTTTTTTGGATGTTAAGGAATAACCACAACTTAAATGAAAGATCTAATTGACATAAATAAAGAAGTTACCATGAATTCTAACTAAGACCCTTTCCCATTCCGGGACTTATGATAAGCGGACTTGAGTCAATGTAAACAATATCAAAGGTGTATAAGGGATCGTCTCAAAAATGTCTTGGCCCTTGGACGATCATGGTAGGGTGGGCATACGCTGCTCCCAATTTCCATCTCTGGGGTAGCTATCGTACACTATACATTCATAAATAAGTGCAGACCTACTTTTCTTTTTCTTCTCTTTTCTTTGTCTATGATGTCGTTTCAACCGATTGATAGGCGACCTGTTCCCCCAAAACAACACGCGAAATTTTAAAAATTAATAATTTGCAAACGAGCATTTGACATCTCGGAATTTTTTCCTGAACCCCCCCATCGAAGACGAGATAGAGCCGGAAAACTAGCGCGTGCTCCGTAAGGTGTCTATACTTCTATCAGCTCGACTCTGCAACTATCCTACGTTGTATGTTACAGTTATTATTAATTATCATTGGCGCCCAACGTGGGGCCCGATCCGGCAAGCCCCGATCTTAAATACAATAGAGCAATTTTTTTTCTCAGTCGATAACATCTGACTTTACTCAATCAGTTGGAACATGGTTCCATTTCCCTTGTCCTTGTTTATTGTTGAAAGGCTATGGATTACCTAGCATTTCTAAATAGCTCAGGTCCGAGCTTTTAAAACAACAAATAAACGCATGTCCATTAGTTCTGATTGCTGGATAAGTTGGTTTTTCAAATTAAAGCTAACTCCGCAATCAACAGTAACTATTGTGAACTATCCTTGTACTCTTAATTATTTTGTGGAATTTTTCTACGGCCTACCGCTAAATGGAAACAAGGTAGTAAGATACCCTAAGTGACCCACTGGATACGTGAATTGTTTTAATGATCACCACCCAGTTACCACACATCCCTTCCTCTTCTTTGTGTCATTTCACCTTGTTTCAGGCATAGATTATAGATTCCTGGATAATATACACGCAGACCCAGGGACTCGCAGACATACAGTAACACAGAAAGAGAGAGAGAGAGAGAGAGTACACAGACAGGCAGGCAGACACACCGGCAGAGACAGACAGGCTGATATACAGACAGCCAAACATGCAGACAGAGAGGCTGGCAGACGGGCAGACAGACAGACAGGCACACAGATAGACAGACAGAAAGGCAGACCAATAGACTCACAAACAGCCAAACGCCTGGGCAGAGAGAGAGACAGACAGACAGGCAGACCGACCGGCGGACAAATAAGACAACAGGCAGACAGACACGCAGACCCACAGACTCGCAGACATAGAGACACACAGGAAGAAAGAGAGATTTACACAGACTGGCAGGCAGACAGAAAGGCAGGAACACTAACAGCTTCGCAGTCAGATACACTGGCAGAGACTGACAGGCTGATATACAGACAGACATACATGCAGACAGAGAGTCAGGCAGAAATACAGACAGGCACACAGATAGACACACAGAAAGGCAGACCAATAGATTCGCAGACAGTCAGACGCACGGGCAGACAGAGAGAGAGACAGACAGACAGGCAGACAGACAGGCAGGAATTCCTAAAGCCTCGCAGACAGACACCCCGGCAGAGACAGACAGGTGTAATGGCGCTTGTTAACAAAAATTAGTTGACTATTTTTTTTAGTGTGCCCAAAAGTAGGCAATGGAATTTTCGTTAATGCAGTTGTGACTAACAATTGGTTTGACACTTAGTAAGTAGTAGATTTCTTTTAGTTTTAGTAGTATTTTTGTTAATTATTGTAGTTTGCCTACCTACGCAGAAAATGACAACAAAAATAAAATATAAATATAAAATAATATAATATATATAATAATATATATACATATTTATATTTATTTAAAATGTTAGCTGAAATATAAAATTACTCGATTGCACTTGGAAATTGCACACTTGTGTTCGATCTACAAGAAAAATGCGTGTCTGCGAATTTTCAACACGGTGAGGTTAGATGACACTTCCGCAAGCCAGACTCGACCTTTCTACCAGTGATTGTCAACCAGAGCAATCGCATTTAATAATTTTGCGTAAAGCTTAGCCTAACCTGCAAGCACGTTTTTGTATTTTTTTTTTTGTGCTAAATTTAAAAATACAAGGCTGTAAGTTTAAATACTACAGAAAAGAAATTCATGCTTAATGGCATTGGTCCACAGAACTCCCATTGGCTTGAGTCCATGCAGGCAGCTATCAATTGGTGCACCGTAGTTTGAAAAAGCAAAGCCCACAGTCGGACGGAACAACCTTTCCATGTTTTAATTTTGGTGCCAATCCCAAAAGGGTAAATATTTCTTTTCTCTTGCGGACCAGCCGCTCATTGCTTTTGCGCTGTGTACTTTTTTTCTAATTATCATTTTCTGGTGTACACAGATTGGCACTTATACAGAAACCCCTAAGCTCAGTTTCTCACTCTCTAAAATAAACGAGCAGAATCGGAATTACGGGCACAGGGAGCATTGCAGCACAACTTAAATGAAAGATCTAATTGACATAAATAAAGAAGTTACCATGAATTCTAACTAAGACCCTTTCCCATTCCGGAATTTATGAAAAGCGGACTTGAGTCAATGTAAACAATATCAAAGGTGTATAAGGGATCGTCTCAAAAATGTCTTGGCCCTTGGACGATCATGGTAGGGTGGGCATACGCTGCTCCCAATTTCCATCTCTGGGGTAGCTATCGTACACTATACATTCATAAATAAGTGCAGACCTACTTATCTTTTTCTTCCCTTTTCTTTGTCTATGATGTCGTTTCAACCGATTGATAGGCGACCTGTTCCCCCAAAACAACACGCGAAATTAAAAAAAAATTTTAAAACATTTTTAATTTCGAATTTTTTCTCAACCCCCCCATCGAAGACGAGATAGAGCCGGAAAACTAGCGCGTGCTCCGTAAGGTGTCTATACTTCTATCAGCTCGACTCTGCAACTATCCTACGTTGTATGTTACAGTTATTATTAATTATTATTGGCGCCCAACGTGGGGCCCGATCCGGCAAGCCCCGATCTTAAATACAATAGAGCAATTTTTTTCTCAGTCGATAACATCTGACTTTACTCAATCAGTTGGAACATGGTTCCATTTCCCTTGTCCTTGTTTATTGTTGAAAGGCTATGGATTACCTAGCATTTCTAAATAGCTCAGGTCCGAGCCTTTAAAACAACAAATAAACGCATGTCCATTAGTTCTGATTGCTGGATAAGTTGGTTTTTCAAATTAAAGCTAACTCCGAAATCAACAGTAACTATTGTGAACTATCCTTGTACTCTTAATTATTTTGTGGAATTTTTGCTGGATGCTGGTTTAAAACGTGGACAAGTTCTACGGCCTACCGCTAAATGGAAACAAGGTAGTAAGATACCCTAAGTGACCCACTGGATACGTGAATTGTTTTAATGATCACCACCCAGTTACCACACATCCCTTCCTCTTCTTTGTGTTATTTCACCTTGTTTCAGGCATAGATTATAACATTTTGTTCCCTCTTTCATTGCTACCTGTTAAAATCTTCCTGGATAATATACTGGTGGCTAATGATCCTGGTCTTCTTAGTGTTGCTGGTGCGTTTTCTTAACTAGGAAGGCAATTGGATTGATTAACCTTATATTACAGTATACCGCTGATTTTCAGTAAAAGACGGTAGCATACTTATCTGATACTTGATAATTCTAGCGATCAGGCATACTGCCGTTTGCTATGCGGCTGATTGTTGCTCTATCAACATATCCTAAAGAAACTATCGTATACAATATGTTGTAGATATCGTATATTATAAATGCCTTTACTTGTTGCACATTTATGAACAGTGTTATTATTACTCAGGAAAGTGGCTCATAAGTTCCGGATATATTAATGAAGTATTTTGAAGTTTTTATAAAATAAAAAAAAAAAATTTTTTTTGATATTATTTTTAAGCTTAATTACGAATGTTAAATATAACTGTTCGTAGCCCGCAGTTGTGAAAACTTAGCTGGTGAGGTTCAGTGCTACATTTGTCTTAAAGATATTGATCACAGAGCTCAACTTTTATCGACCAGCTGCAATCATACTTTTCATTGGGTATGTTTTAATCGGAAGGTTTCCAACAGAAACATTTGTCCCGTTTGTAGAGCATCATTACAATCCTCTACCTTAAATCTAACTTTCAACTCCGATTTGAGTCAGTCGACTCAAAGTCTACCATCGCTAAACATGCCAACCGTCACTAGAGCTCATAAAAGCAATACAACCGCTGAGCGAAGCAATATGGACAACGCTCCACAGAACCCCGAAGAAACCATCAACTTAGCCAATAGGGAGACTTCCCCGATTATTACCGAACTGCAGCAAACACTGGCCGATGTCCTGACCTTGCAGGCAGTTAAACAAACTGAGCTAATTACTCAGTCGCTAAATGATCTTCTTCGCAATCTCCTTCACTACCCTTACCAACCAGTCCACCTACTACGTCTCAAGGTTTACTGGCACAAACAGCTGACCCATCTGTGTTGCCACAAACGTCCAATGATGCCAACAATGCAACAAGGCCCCAAAATCGAGCAACCCCTGTTAGGATGACTCCGACTAATTTAATGCCCAGGCTTTCTTCATTAGGAACCGAGCTACGTCCAGATCGGATAAGCCAAATAATCGCCAAATGGAAACTGAAGTTTTCCGGTAGGTCAGGGATATTTGTTGAAGACTTTATATATCGCGTAGAGGCATTAACCATCCAAACTTTAGACGGCAATTACGAACTATTAGCTCGTTATGTTAGTAATTTGTTTGAGGGAAGCGCAACCGAGTGGTTTTGGCGCTATCACAAAAGCGTACATGAAATAAAGGTAACCCTTGGGGGTTGTTCGGGGAAGGGCGCCGGATGTAAACATTCGAGCTGCAATCGACCGTCGCAAGCAAAAGGACAACGAATCCTTCGATGAGTTTTACGAAGCTGTTGTTGCAATAGCAGATAAATTATCTGAACCCTTGCCAGAAGCATATTTATTGGCCTCTATTAGATCAAATCTACTACCTGAAATCCAACACGAGCTTTTATATGAAAAGATCGAAAGCATAACTAAGTTGAGAAGCGTTGTTAGAAAGCGAGAAGTGTTTTTCCAGACAATACCTCAAGTGGCGAAACCACGACCTGCTCCAAGGCCAGCACCCCGACTTGTACACGAGGTTGATACCAATTCTGATAATGAATCAGTTACAAGCGATAACGATGTAGCAGCCATAAGTCTGACCTGTTGAAATTGTGGCAGCAGTGGCCATCGTTATCAAGACTGCGTGGCCGATCGCCGAGTTTTCTGTTATGGCTGTGGTCAAGCAGACACATATAGACCAAGTTTTGCTAGATGCAGTCATGCAAAAAACTCTTTGCCGCGTGCACCGCCGAAAAGTGCACGTAGACTATTAGTATCGAAAGCGACCAACACAGATTAGAAGCTTCTAGTGCTTCTAATATATATCTACCGGACTTTACAGACTTACCAGAGGTACCTTTACACAATCGTCTTCAGAATACTAATAATCAAGTCGTCAGCCCCCATAGTAAGAGAATGGCACGTTCCAAGTTTCGGAGAAATGTCTATTATAAACACCGAAAACTCGAGAGTAAATCCCTGCTATCCGCTATAGTAGGCCACGATATTCGGCCGTACGCAGAGGTGTTAATATTAGGCAGATATGTATCTGGTTTATTGGATACTGGTGCGTCCATTAGTTGCATTGGTGGGAGCTTTGCTAAAAACATATTACAAGATCGAATACCTCACAAACTCATGTGCTCTACTATACGAACTGCAGATGGTAACACACAGAGGATTGTCGCAAAATTACGTACTGAAGTACAGTATAGAGGAAATACCAAGACTTTGACCTTCTATCTAGTCCCAGCGTTAGTTCAGCATCTTTATTTAGGTATTGATTTTTGGGCCGAATTCGACTTACTGCCGTCCGTCTTGACGAATACTGCCAATTTGGCCAGCATCGAAGGTCCAGATATGGGTGCATATCGACCATTGACGGAACCGCAACGAATAATTTTGAATAAGATTATTCAGTGTTTTCCATCTTTCACGAAAAATGGCTTAGGAAAGACAAACCTTCTTGAGCATGTGATTGATGTTGGCGATTCAAAGCCAATCAAACAAAGACACAGATACACAGACAGGCAGGCAGACACACCGGCAGAGACAGACAGGCTGATATACAGACAGCCAAACATGCAGACAGAGAGGCTGGCAGACGGGCAGACAGACAGACAGGCACACAGATAGACAGACAGAAAGGCAGACCAATAGACTCGCAAACAGTCAAACGCACGGGCAGAGAGAGAGAGAGAGAGAGAGAGAGAGAAAGAGATAGCAGGCAGACCGACCGGTGGACAAATAGACAGAAAGGAAAACAGGCAGTCAGACACGCAGACCCACAGACTCGCAGACATACGAGAAACACAGAAAGCAAGAGAGAGAGATACAGACAGGCAGGCAGCGAAAGGCAGGAACACTAACAGCTTCGCAGCAGACACACTGGCAGAGACAGACTGGCTGATATACAGACAGCCAAACATGCAGACAGAGAGGCAGGCAGACGGGCAGAAAGACAGAAAGGCACACAGATAGACACACAGAAAGGCAGACCAATAGACTACACAGACAGTCAAACGCACTGGGCAGAGAGAGAGGACAGACAGACAGGCAGACAGACCGGCAGACAGATAAGAAAACAGGCAGACAGACACGCAGGCTCACAGACTCGCAGACATAAAGACACACAGGAAGAAAGAGAGAGATACACAGACGGGCAGGCAGACAGAAAGGCAGGAACGTTTACAGCCTCACAGACACACCGGCAGAGACACCGGCAGAGACACCGGCAGAGACACCGGCAGAGACTGACAGGCTGATATACAAACAAACATACATGCAGACAGAGAGTCAGGCAGACGGGCAGAAATACAGACTGGCACGCAGATAGACACACAGGAAGGCAGACCAATAGACTCGCAGACAGTCAATCGCACGGGCAGACAGAGAGAGAGAGACAGACAGACAGGCAGGAATTCCTAAAGCCTCGCAGACAGACACACCGGCAGACACAGACAGGTAGACTTACAGAAAGACATATATGTAGACAGAGAGACAGGCAGACAGGTACACAGTTAGACAGACAGAAAGGCAGACCGACAGACTGACAGATAGGAAGATAGGCAGGCGGTCACACAGACCCACAGACCCGCAGACGTACAGGCACACAGGAAGAAAGAGAGATACACAGACAGTCAGGCAGACAGATAGACAGAAGCACCGGCCTAGACAGATAAGCTGATATACAGACAGACAGAAATGCAGACAGAGAGGCAGGCAGACGGGAAGACAGACAGACAGGCACACAGATAGACAGACAGAAAGGCAGACCAATAGACTCGCAGACAGTAAGATGCACGGGCAGAGAGAGAGAGAGAGAGAGAGAGACAGACAGACAGGTAGACCGACCGGGGGACAGACAGACAGATATAACGGACAACAGGCAGACAGACACGCAGACCCACAGACTCGCAGACATACAAAAACACAGAAAGAGAGAGAGAGATACACAGACAGGCAGGCAGACACACCGGCAGAGACTGAGAGGCTGATATACAGACAGCCAAACATGCAGACAGAGAGGCTGGTAGATTGGCAGACAGACAGACAGGCACACAGATAGACAGACAAAAAGGCAGACCAATAGACTCACAGACAGTCAAACGCCTGGGCAGAGAAAGAGAGAGAGACAGACAGACAGGAAGACCGACCGGCGGACAGATAAGAAAACAGGCAGACAGACACGCAGACCCACAGACTCGCTGACATAGAGACACACAGGAAGATACACAAAGATACACAGACAGGCAGGCAGACAGAAAGGCAGGAATACCTACAGCATCGCAGACAGACGCACCGGCAGGGGCAGACAGGCTGATATATAGACAGATAGTCAGACGGTCACACATACCCACAGACTCGCAAACATACAGACACACAGGAAGGGAGAGAGATACACCGACAGTCAGGAAGACAGATGGACAGACGCACCGGTAGAGACAGACAGGCTGATATACAGACAGACAGAAAGGCAGACCAATAGACTCGCAGACATAGAGACACACAGGAAGAAAGAGAGAGATACACAGAGAGGTAGGCAGGCAGAAAGGCAGGAACACTTACAGCCTCGCAGGCAGACACACCGGCAGAGTATGACAGGCTGATATACAGACTAACATACATGCAGACAGAGAATCAGGCAGACGAGCAGACTGACAGACAGATAGGAATATAGGCAGACGGTCACACAGACACACAGACTCGCAGAAGTACAGGCACACAGGAAGAGAGAGAGAGATGCACACAAAGTCAGTCAGACAGATAGACAGACGCACCGGCAGAGACAGACAGGCTGATATACAGCCAGACAGAAAGGCAGACCAATAGACTCGCAGACATAGAGGCACACAGGAAGTTTGAGAGAGAGACACACAGACAGGCAGGCCGACAGAAAGGCAGGAACACTTAAAGCCTCGCAGACACACCGGCAGAGACACCGGCAGAGACTGACAGGCTGATATACAGACAGACACACATGCAGACAAAGAGTCAGGCAGACGGGCAGAAATACAGACTGGCACGCAGATAGACACACAGGAAGGCAGACCAATAGACTCGCAGACAGTCAGTCGCACGTGCAGACATAGAGAGAGAGAGACAGACAGGCAGGAATTCCTAAAGCCTCGCAGACAGACACACCGGCAGAGACAGACAGGTAGACTAACAGAAAGACAGATATGTAGACAGAGAGACAGGCAGACAGGTTCACAGATAGACAGACAGAAAGGCAGACCGACAGGCCGGCAGACAGACTGACAGATAGGAAGATAGGCAGGCGGTCACACCGGCAGAGACAGACATGCTGATATACAGACAGACAGAAATGCAGACAGAGAGGCAGGCAGACTGGCAGACAGACAGACAGGCACACAGATAGACAGACAGAAATGCAGACCAATAGACTCGCAGACAGTAAGATGCACGGTTAGAGAGAGAGAGAGAGACAGACAGACAGGTAGACCAACCGGCGGACAGACAGACAGATATAACGGAAAACAGCCAGACAGACACGCAGACCCACAGACTCGCAGACATACAGAAACACAGAAAAAGAGAGAAATACACAGACAGGCAGGCAGACACACCGGCAGAGACTGACAGGCTGATATACAGACAGCCAAACATGTAGACAGAGAGGCTGGAAGACGGGCAGACAGACAGACAGGCACACAGATAGACAGACAGAAAGGCAGACCAATAAACTCACAGACAGTCAAACGCCTGGGCAGAGAGAGAGAGAGAGAGAGAGAGACAGACAGACAGGCAGACCGACACGCAGACAGACAGGCAGACTGACTGGCAGACCGACCGGGAGACAAATAGGCAGACAGACAGACAGATAGGAAAACAAATACACAGACAGTCAGTCGGACAGATAGACAGGAAAACCTACAGCCTCGCATACAGACACAACGGCAGACAGACAGACAGATATGCAGACAGGGAGACAGGCAGACGGGCAGACAGGCACACACATAGACAGAAGGGCAGACAGACAGACCGGCAGACAGACAGACAGGTAGGAAAACAGGCAGACAGACACCCGACCCACAGACTCACAGACATACAAGCACATAGGAAGAGAAAGAAAGAGAAACAGATAAAGAGAGAGAGAGACCAATTGAGTCGCCGACAGATAAGTGTAACAACATATTCGCAGACAGACACAGAGAGGCTGACAGGATGATAGGCAGTCAAACAGACAGAGAGACAGGCATGCGTAGAAATAGACAGACAGGAAGACAGCCTTACAGAACCGCAGACTGACGGAAAATAAGGAAAACAGACAGACAGACGGGCAGAGAGAGAGAGAGAGACAGACAGGCAGACAAACAGGCAGACAGGCCGGCAGACAGATATGTGGATAGGCAGACAGACCCACGGACCCACAGACTCACAGACATACAGACACACAGGAAGAGAGAGAGAGATACACAGAGAGACAGACAGATAGGCAGGAATACCTATAGCCTCTCCGACAGGGAGAGAGAGGGAGAGAGACAGAAACAGATAGGGATAGAGAGAGAGAGAGAGAGAGAGAGAGAGACAAACAAACAGGCAGACAGACCGGCAGACAGACAGACAGATAGGTTTATATGCAGACACAGGAAGATAGAGTGACATACAGAGAGTCAGGCAGACAGATAGGCAGGAATCTCTGCAGCTTCGCAGACTGCCTCTCCGATTGAGACATTTAGGTAGATATACAGACTGACAGACATGCAGACAGAGAGACAGACAGACGGGAAGACAGACAGACGCACGGGCAGAAATAGAAAGGCAGACAAGCTGACAAACAGACAGATAGGAAAACAGGCAGACAGGCAGACAGATTGGCAAACAGGCAGACAGACACGCAGACCCACAGACTCGCAGACATACAGACACACAGGAAGAGAGAGTGACATACAGACAGTCAGGCAGACAGAAGGCAGAAATACCTGCTGCCTCGCAGAAATACATGCAGACAGACACGCAGACCCACAGACTCGCAGACATGCAGTCACACAGGAAGAGAGAGAGATACATACACAGACAGTCAGGCAGACAGCTAGACAGGAATACCTACAGCCTCGTAGACAGACACACCGGTAGAGACAGACAGGCAGATATACAGACAGATGGGTAGATATGCAGACAGACACGCAGATACACAGACTCACAGACTAACAGACACACAGAAAGAGAGAGAGAGAGAAATACACAGACAGGCAGGTAGACAGATGAGCAGGAGTACCTACAGACAGACATACAGACAATGAGACAGGCAGACAGACAGTCAGGCACAAAGGTAGACAGACAGAAAGGTAGAGAAATTTACTAGCAGACAGTCAGACGTACACAGAGAGGCTGACATAGGCAGTCAAACAGACAGAGAGGCAGACATGCGTAGAAAAAGACAGACAGGAAGGCAGCCTAACAGACGCGAAGACTGACGGAAAATAAGGAAAACAGACAGACAGACGGGCAGAGAGAGAGACAGACAGGCATACAGACTGGCAGACAGATAGGTAAATATGCAGACAGAAATATAGATAGGGAGAGAGAGAGACCGACAAACAGGCAGAGAGACCGGCAGACAGAAAGACGGATAGGTAGATAGGCAGACAGACACGCAGACCCACAGACTCACAGACATACAGGAAGATAAAGAGGGAGAGACAGATAAAGAGAGAGAGAGACCTATTGACTCGCAGACAGATAAGTAGAACAACATATTCAAGGACAGTCAAACAGACAGAGAGACAGACATGCGTAGAAAAAGACAGACAGGAAGACAGCCTAACAGATGCAAAGACTGACGGAAAATAAGGAAAACAGACAGACAGACGGGCAGAGAGAGAGACAGGCAGGTAGACAAAAAGGCAGACAGACTGGCAGACAGATAGGTAGATATGCAGACAGAAATATAGATAGGGAGAGAGAGAGACCATCAAACAGGCAGAGAGACCGGCAGACAGAAAGACATATAGGTAGATAGGCAGACAGACACGCAGACCCACATACTCACAGACTTACAGGAATATAAAGAGGGAGAGACAGATAAAGAGAGGGAGAGACCTATTGACTCGCAGACAGATAAGTAGAACAACATATTCGCAGACAGACTGACGGAAAATAAGGAAAGACAAAGAGGCAGACAGACTGGCAGATAGATAGGTAGATAGGCAGACAGAAATATAGTTAGGGAGAGAGAGAGACCGACAAACAGGCAGAGAGACCTGCAGACAGAAAGACAGATAGGTAGATAGGCAGACAGACACGCAGACACACAGACTCACAGACATACAGGAAGATAAAGAGGAAGAGACAGATAAAGAGAGAGAGAGACCTATTGACTCGCAGTCAGATAAGTAGAACAACATATGCCCAGACAGACACAGAGAGGTTGACAGGATGATAGGCAGTCAAACAGACAGAGAGAGACAGACATGCGTAGAAATAGACAGACAGGAAGACAGCCTTACAGACCCGAAGACTGACGGAAAATAAGGAAAACAGACAAACAGACGGGCAGAGAGAGAGAGAGACAGACAGGCAGACAAACAGGCAGGCAGACTGGCAGACAGATAGGTAGATAGACAGACAGAAATATAGGTAGGGATAGAGAGAGACCGACAAACAGGCAGAGAGACCGGCAGACAGAAAGACAGATAGGTAGATAGGCAGACAGACACGCAGACCCACAGACTCACAGACATACAGATACACAGGAAGAGAAGGAGGGAGAGACAGATAAAGAGAGAGCGAGACCTATTGACTCGCAGACAGATAAATAGAACAACATATTCGAGGACAGACACAGAGAGGCTGACCGGATGAAAGGCAGTCAAACAAACAGAGAGACAGACATGCGTAGAAAAAGACAGCTCGATGTCAAACAAGCGTTTGACAAGGTCTGGCACGATGGTCTTCTGTTCAAGATCAAACTGATACTCCCAGCGCCATACTTCAGCATCCTTAGCTCCTTTCTGGCAGGACGCACCTTTAATGTGGCCGTTAGAGACCAAAGGTCGGCAATTAAGGGCATCAGAGCAGGTGTCCCACAAGGCAGCGTCCTCGGTCCGATGCTGTACACGCTGTATACGGCGGACCTGCCCACACAAGGACAAAGCAATGAAGACCTCAGCCCTGCGAGACTGCTGGTGGCAACATATGCGGACGACACTGCCTTCCTAGCCTCCCACAAAAATCTGCAAGCTGCTACAAGTGCAGTGCAGGACTGGCTGCTGCAGATCGAAACCTGGACAGCTATGTGGAACATCGCTATAAACTGTGCCAAGTCCGCCTGCGTCACTTTTACGCTGCGCCCAGACAGCTGCCAGGGGCTACGGTTCGATGGAGGAACCATTGAGCAGACCAACTCTTTCTGCTACTTGGGTGTCCACCTGGATCGAAGGCTCATATGGGGGCCTCACATCGCAGCAACGAGAGCAAAATGCCTGAGAAGACTTCAAAAGCTCGATTGGCTACTAAAGCCTCAAAGCAAGCTGCACATATCCACGAAGACACTGCTTATCAAAACGATGGTAACGCCTATCTGGACATATGCGATCCAAGTTTGGGGCACGGCATCAGCACACCAGCTCCGTCGCATAAGAGTGGTCCAAGCCAAGGCAGCACGCAAGGTTGCTGGCCTGCCATGGTACGTAACAACAGACGCCATCGAACGCGATCTCCGCCTAACAAAGGTCGGAGATCAGCTCAATTTCTTCAGCAGCCGATACTCCGACAAATTGGTGCAGCATCCGAACGCGGCCGCAAGGGCCCTGGCTGAGCCCATCAGTGAGAGGCGCCTCCGAAGGCTACACCCCGACGACCTACCAACGAGGCGCATCACTTAAACATCCCTTTCCCAATATTGTTATATATTTTTAAGTCTGTAATTATCATTTAAGTTATTATATAGTAACTATACACTATACCCTTAACTCCGCTTGGTAGAGATCAGAAGGCACTGATCGATTCCAGCGCAAAATAAACCAAATTTAAAACCTAAAAAAAAAAAAAAAAAAAAAAAAGACAAAGACAGATATGAAGACAGCCTAGCAGACGCGAAGACTGACGGAAAATAAGGAAACCAGACAGACAGACGGGCAGAGAGAAAGAGACAGACAGGCAGACAAACAGGCAGACAGACCGGCAGACAGATAGGTAGATAGGCAGACAGACATACAGACCCACAGACTCACAGACGTATGGACACAGAGGAAGAGAGCTAGAGACAGAAAGATAAAGAGAGAGAGAGAGAGAGAGAGAGAGAGACCTATTGACAGACAGACAGATAGGTAGACAGACACGCAGACCCACAGACTCACAGACATACAGACACACAGGAAGAGAAAGAGGGAGAGACAGATAAAGAGAGAGAGAGACCTATTGACTCGCAGACAGATAAGTAGAACAACATATTCGCAGACAGACACAGAGAGGCTGACAGGATGACAGGCAGAAAACAGCCGTACAGACCCGCAGACTGACGGAATATAAGGAAAACAGACAGACAGACGGGGAGAGAGAGAGACAGGCAGACAGACCGGCAGACAGACCGGCAGGCAGACCGGCAGACAGATAGGTAGATAGACATGCAGACCCAGAGACTCACAGACATGCAGACACACAGGAAGAGAGAAAGAGAGAGAGACAGATAGGGAGAGAGAGAGAGACAGACAAACAGGCAGAGATACTGGCAGACAGACAGACAGATAGGTAGATAGGCAGACAGACACCCGACCCACAGACTCACAGACATACAAGCACACAGGAACAGATAGAGAGAGAGACAGATAAAGAGAGAGAGAGACCAATTGACTCGCCGACAGATAAGTGTAACAACATATTCGCAGACAGACACAGAGAGGCTGACAGGATGATAGGCAGTCAAACAGACAGAGAGACAGACATGCGTAGAAATAGACAGACAGGAAGACAGCCTTACAGAACCGCAGACTGACAGAAAATAAGGAAAACAGACAGACAGACGGGCAGAGAGAGACAGACAGGCAGACAAACAGGCAGACAGGCCGGCAGACAGATATGTGGATAGGCAGACAGACCCACAGACTCACAGACATACAGACACACAGGAAGAGAGAGAGAGAGAGAGATACACAGAGAAACAGACAGACAGATAGGCAGGAATACCTATAGCCTCTCAGACAGGGAGAGAGAGGGAGAGAGACAGAAACAGATAGGGATAGAGAGAGAGAGACAGACAAACAGGCAGACAGACCGGCAGACAGACAGACAAATAGGTTTATATGCAGGCACAGGAAGATAGAGTGACATACAGAGAGTCAGGCAGACAGATAGGCAGGAATCTCTGCAGCTTCGCAGACTGCCTCTCCGATAGAGACAGTTAGGTAGATATACAGACTGACAGACATGCAGACAGAGAGGCAGACAGACGGGAAGACAGACAGACGCACGGGCAGAAAGAGAGAGGCAAACAAGCTGACAGACAGACAGATAGGAAAACAGGCAGACAGACAGACAGATTGGCAAACAGGCAGACAGACACGCAGACCCACAGACTCGCAGACATACAGACACACAGGAAGAGAGAGTGACACACAGACAGTCAGGCAGACAGATAGGCAGAAATACCTGCAGTCTCGTAGATATACATGCAGACAGACATGCAGACCCACAGACTCGCAGACATGCAGATACACAGGAAGAGAGAGAAACATACACAGACAGTCAGGCAGACAGATAGACAGGAATACCTACAGGAATACATACAGCCTCGTAGACAGACACACCGGTAGAGACAGACAGGCAGATATACAGACAGATAGGTAGATATGCAGACAGACACGCAGACACACAGACTCACAGACTAAAATACACACAGGAAGAGAGAGAAAGATAGAAACAGACAGGCAGGTAGACACATGAGCAGGAATACCTACAGACAGACATACATACAATGAGACAGGCAGACAGACAGTCAGGCACAAAGGTAGACAGACAGAAAGGTAGAGAAATTGACTAGCAGACAGTCAGACGTACACAGAGAGGCTGACAGGATGATAGGCTGTCAAACAGACAGAGAAGCAGACATGCGTAGAAAAAGACAGCCAGGAAGACAGCCTTACATACCCGAAGACTGACGTAAAATAAGGAAAACAGACAGACAGACGGGCAGAGAGAGAGAGAGACAGACAGGTAGACAAAAAGGCAGACAGACCGGCAGACAGATAGGTAGATAGGCAGACAGACACGCAGATCCACAGACTTGCAGACATACAGACACACAGGAAGAGAGCGAAAAATACACAGACAGGTAGGTAAACAGGTAAACGGGCAGACAGACAGACACAGAAAGACTGACAGAGGGGCAGACAAATTGACAGAAAGACAGACAAATTCACTCGCAGACAGTCAGACGTACGGGCAGAGACAAAGAGGCAGACAGATAGGAAATAAGGCACACAGACATGCAGATACACAGACTTGCAGACAAACAGACAGAGAGACAGACATGCGTAGAAATAGACAGACAGGAAGACAGCCTTACAGACCCGCAGACTGACGGGCAGAGAGAAAGACAGGCAGACAGACAGGCAGACAGACAGGCAGAAAAACAGGCAGACAGATCGGCAAATAGATAGGTAGATAGGCAAACAGACAAACAGACCCGCAGACTTACAGACATACAGACACACAGGAACAGATAGAGAGAGAAAGATAGAGAGACCTATTGACTCGCAGACAGATTAGTAGAACCACATATTCGCAGACAGACACAGAGAGGCTGACAGGATGATGGGCAGTCAAACAGACAGAGAGGCAGACATGCGTAGAAATAGACAGACTGAAAGATAGCCTTACAGACCCGCAGACCGGCAGACAGATAGGTAGATAGGCAGACAGACACGCAGATCCACAGATTTGCAGACATAAAGACACACAGGAAGAGAGCGAAAAATACACTGACAGGTAGGTAAACAGGTTAACGGGCAGACAGACAGACACAGAAAGACAGACAGAGGGGCAGACAAATAGACAGAAAGACAGACAAATTCACTCGCAGACAGTCAGACGTACGGGCCGAGACAGAGACAGATAGGCAGAAAGACAGGCAGACAGACAGGCAGACCGACTGACTGGCAGACATACACACACAGGAAGAGAGAGAGAGAGAGACAGAGGGAGATATACAGGACAGGGAGATACACCTACAGCCTCGCAGGCAGACACACCGGCAGACACAGACAGGCAGTCATACAGACAGGCAGTCATACAGACAGATAGGCATACAGATTGAGACATACAGATTCACAGAGAGAGAGGGAGAGAGAGAGAGCGATAGAGAGAGAGCGAGATAGAGAGAGAACGAGAGAGAGAGAGAGAGAGAGAGAGAGAGAGAGAGAGAGAGAGAGAAAGAGAGAGCAAGACAGAGGAAGACAGCTTTACAGACCCGCAGACTGACGGAAAATTAGGAAAGCAGACAGACTGACGGGCAGAGAGAGAGAGAGAGAGACAGACAGGTAGACAAACAGGCAGACAGATAGATAGATAGGCAGGACAGACACGCAGACCCACAGACTCACAGACGTACAGACATTTAGGAAGAGAGATAGATACACAGACAGTCAGGCAGACAGATAGACAAGAATACCTACAGCCTCGTAGACAGACACACCGGCAGAGACGGTCAATTAGATATACAGACAGAGAGACTGGCAGACGGGCAGACTGTCCGACGAACGGGCAGAGAGAGAGAGACAGACAAGCAGACAGACAGACAGATAGATAGAGAGAGAGACAGATAGAGAGAGAGAGAGAGAGAGAGAGAGACAGATAGCGAGAGAGCTTCAGACAAACAGGCAGACAGATAGGTAGATAGGCAGACAGACACGCAGACCCACAGACGTACAGACATTTAGAAAGAGAGACATTTACACAGACAGTCAGGCAGACAGATAGACAAGAATACCTACAGCCTCAATGACAGACACACCGGCAGAGACGGTCAATTAGATATACAGACAGACAGACATGCAGACAGAGAGACTGGCAGACGCATGGGCAGAGAGAGAGAGAGAGAGGCAGACAAGCAGAAAGACAGACAGATAGAGAGAGAGGAAGAGAGAGAGAGAGAACAGGCATAGGGAGAGAGAAACCTATATACTCGCAGACAGATAAGAAGATCAACACATTCGCAGACAGACAGACAGTGAGGCTGCCAGGATGATAGTCAGTCAGATAGACAAACAGAGAGACACACAGGAATACCTTCAGCCTAGCAGACAGACACAGCGGCAGAGACAGACCGGCTGATGTACAGATCGACAGTCTTGCTCAGACAGTCATGCAGACAGATAGACAAGAATACCTACAGCCTCGTAGACAGACACACCGGCAGAGACAGTCAGGCAGATATACAGACAGACAGACATGCAGACAGAGAGACAGGCAGCCGAACAGACAGACAGACAGACAGGCACACAGATAGACAGACAGAAAGGTAGACAGACAGACCGGCAGACAGACAGACAGATAGGAAAACAGGCAGACAGACACGCAGATCCAGAGACTTGCAGACATAGAGACACACAGAAAGAGAGGGAGAGATACACAGACAGGCAGGAATACCTACAGCCTCGCAGGAAGACACACCGACAGCGACAGACAGGCAGACATACAGACAGATAGGCGAACAGAATGTCAGACTGAAAAAGAAACAGACAGACAGGCATACAGACAGACATTCAGACAGAAAGACATAGAAAGAGAGAGAGAGAGAGAGAGAGACAGAGAGAGATAGACAGGGTGATAGAGAGAGAGATAAATAGAGAGAGAGAGAGACACACAGAGAGGCTTACAGGACGATCGGCATTCAACCAGACAGAGAGACAGACATGCGTAGAAATAGACAGACAGGAAGACAGCTTTACAGAGCCGCAGACTGGCGGATAATTGGGAAAAGAGACAGACAGACGGGCAGAGAGAGAGAGACAGGCAGACAATCAAGCAGGCAGATCGGCAGACAGATAGGTAGATAGGCAGACAGACACGCAGACCCACAGGCTCACAGACATACAAACACACAGGAAGAGAGAGAGAGAGAGAGAGGCATATAAAGAGAGAGACATATAGGGAGAAAGAGAGACAGCCAAAAAGGCAGACAGACAGACAGATAGGTACATATGCAGACAGACACGCAGACCCACAGACTCTCAGAAATGCAGACACTTAAGAAGAGAGAGTGACACACACAGACAGTCAGGCAGACAGATAGACAGGAACACCTACAGCTTCGCAGACTGCCACACCGGAAGAGACGGACAGGCAGATATACAGGCAGACAGACACGCAGACCCACAGACTCAAAGATATATTGATACACAGAAAGAGTGAGAGAAAGAGATGCACAGACAGACAGACAGACATATAGGCGGGAATACCTACAGCCTCTTAGACAGAAAAAGAGAGATAGAGAAAGACAGATAGGGAGAGAGAGAGACAGACAAACAGGCAGCCAGACCTGCAGACAGACAGACCTGCAGACAGACAGACCTGCAGACAGACAGACAGATAGGTAGATATGCAGACAGAAAATTCGAACCACAGGCACGCAGACATACAGACACACAGGACGAGAGAGACACACACGGACAGTCAGGCGGACAGATATACAAGAATACCTACAGCCTAGCAGACAGACACACCGGTAGAGACTGACAGGCAGATATACAGTCAGGCAGACACAGAGACATGCAGACAGGCAGACTGTCAGACGCATGGGCAGAGCGAGGGAGGCAGACAAACAGGCAGACAGATAAAAAAACATGCAGACAGACAGACATGCAGATCCACAGACTTGCAGACATACAGACACACAGGAAGAGAGAGAAAGATACACAGACAGGCAGGTACACAGATAGGCTGGAATTCCTCAGAATCGCAGACGGACACACCGGCAGAGACAGACAGGCAGACGGGAAGACAGACAGAAAGGCAGACAAAAAGTCAGACAAATTGACTCGCAGACAATCAGACGTAAGGGCAGTGTGCGTCTGTCTGCGAGGCTGTAGGTGTTCCCGCCTACCTGTCTGCCTGTCTGTCTGTGTATCTTTCTCTTTCTTCTTGTGTGTCTGTCAGTCTGTGGGTCTGCGTGTCTGTCTGCCTGTTTTTCTATCTGTCTGTCTGTCTGCCGGTCGGTATGCCTGTCTGCCTGCCTTTCTCTCTGCCCGTGCGTCTGCCTGTCTGAGAGTCTATTGCTCTGCCTTTATGTCTGTCTATCTGTGTGTCTGTCTGCTCGTCTTCCTGTCTCTTTGTCTGCATGTCTTCTCTGTCTGTATATCAGCCTGTCTGTCTCTTCCGGTCTGTCAAGTTATCCCGCCCGCCTCTCGGTCTGTATCTCTCTCTCTCTCTTTCTCTCTCTCTATGTCTATCTGTGTGCCTGTCTGTCTGTCTGCCATTCTGTCTGTATGCCTGTCTATATGTCTGTCTGCATATCTTCCTATTTGTCCCTATGTCTGTCTGTTTGTCTGTTTATCTGCCTATCATCCTGTCAGCCACTCTGTCTGTCTGTCTGTCTGCGAATATTTTGTTTTTCTTATCTGTCTGCGAGTCTATAGGTCTCTCTCTCTCTTAATGTCTGTCTGTCTGAATATCTGTCTGTATGCCTGTCTGACCTTCTCTTTTTCAATCTGACTATTTGTATGCCTATCTGTCTGTATGTCTGCCTGTCTCTCTACCAATCTATCTCTCTCTCTGCCTGTGTGACTGTCTGTCAGTGAGTCTGTGTGTCTCTCTCATCCTGTGTGTCTGTATGTCTTCGAGTCTGTGGGTCTCCGTGTCTGTCGGCCTATCTACCTATCTGTCTGCCGGTCGCTCTGCCTGTTTGACTGCCTGTCTGTCTCTATCTCTCTCTCTGCCCGTTTGTCTGTCTGTTTTCCTTGTTTTCTTCTCCCTATGTCTGTCTGTATGCCTGTCTGTCTGTCTCTTTCTCAGGCTGAATATCTGTGTGGCGGCATCTGTCTGTATGCCGGCTTGTCAGTCTGGCTTACTGTCTTACTGTGTGCCTCTATGTCTGTCTGCTGGTGTGCCTGCCTGTCTGTCTGAGTATCTGCCTGTATGTCTGTCCGTCTGTCTGTCTGACTGCCTGTCTGTATGCCTGCCTGTCTTCCTATCTGTCTCTTCGTCTGCCGGTCTGTTTGCCTATCTGTCTGTCAGCCTGAATGCCTCTCTCTGTTTCTGCCTGAATGTCTGTCTGCCTCTCTGTTTGTCAATCTGTCTGGCTGACTGCCTGTCTGTCTGTCTTTCTTTCTGCCTGTATGTCTGTCTGTTGTCGAGTCTGTGAGTCAGCCTACTTGTCTGCATGCCTGACTCTGTCTCTATCTCTCTATCTCTCTCTCTCTCTCTCTCTCTCTCTGCCTGTGTGACTGTCTATATGCGAGTCTATAGGTCTGCCTTTCCGTCTGTCTATCTGTCTGCCTGACTGTCTGTGTATCTCTCTCTCTCTCTCTCTCTCTCTCTCTCTTTCTGCGTGTATGTTTGTCTGCGAGTCTGTGGGTCTATCTGTCTGCCGGTCAGTCTGTGTGCCTTTCTGTTTGTATATCTGTGTGGCTGTCTGTCTGTCAGCCCCTCTGCCTGTTTCTCTGTCTAGATATCTGTCTGTCTGAATGTCTGTCTGTCTCCTTTTCAGTCTGACTATCTGTATGCCTATCTGTTTGTATGTTGCCTGTCTGCCCGCCTGCTTGTCTGTCTGCCTGTCTCTCTCTCTCTCTCTCTGCCCGTTGGTCTGTCTGTTTTCCTAATTTTCCGTCCGTCTGCGGTTCTGTAAGGCTGTCTTCCTGTCTGCCTACTTCTACACATGTCTGTATCTCTGTCTTTTTGACTGCCTATCATCCCGCCAGCCTCTCGGTCTGTATCTCTCTCTCTCTCTCTCTCTCAATCTCTATGTCGATCTGTGTGCCTGTCTATCTGAATATCTGTCTGTATGCCTGTCTGTCCTTGTCTTTTTCAATCTGACTATTTGTATGCCTATCTGTATGTATGTCTGCCTGTCTATCTGCCAAACTCTCTGCATGTGTGACGGTCTGTCAGTGAGTCTGTGTGTGTCTCTCTCTTCCTGTGTGTCTGTATGGCTTCGAGTCTGTGTGTCTACGTTCCTATCTACCTATCTATCTGTCTGTCTGCCGGTCTCTTTGCCTGTTTGGCTGCCTGTCTGTATCTCTTTGTGCCCGTCTGTCTGTCTGTTTTCCTTAATTTCTTCTCTCTATGTATGTCTGTATGCCTGTCTGTCTGTATGCCGGCTTGTCTGTCTGGCTATCTTTCTCTCTCTCTGCCTGTGTGACTCTCCTTCTACGATTCGATAGATCTGTATGTCTGTGTGTCTGTAAGAGCCTCTCTGTCTGTCTACCTGGCCGTATGTTTGCCTGTCTTTCTTTCTGCCTACTTGTTTGTCCTCTTGCCTGTCTGTATGCCTGTTTGTCTGTCTGCCTGTCTTCGTGTTTGTCTGTCTGTCTGTATAAGTTAACACGCGCAAGCTTGAGTTTGCTGACAACGTTGTTACGCCGAATGCCGTCGCGACAAAGTTGCAGCCGAAATCCGAAACTCGCACGCGCAATCAGCCTGATCGCCCGCTGGAAACGCCGACTCAGCATTCAGGCGGCATTCCAGCCGGCAGCGGTGGCTTCATGGTTCGATGCAGTTTCAGTTTGGAATTTGTTCTCTTATAGTTCTAACGAGCTTGAATTAAAAACGAATTATAAAATAAAGATACTTTGACTGAATATCACAGAGTCTTCCTTTATTATAAAATAAAGGTTCTTTAAATGAATATCAAAGAGTCTTCTTTTAATTGGCGCCCAAACGGAAATAACCCAATTGTTTTATAAGCGATCGTTCAATCGCCCACCGAAATAACTCTTTGAGCTAAACGCGAACTGCCGCGGTGCGATAAAGTTAACAACAAAAACAACAGTGAATAGATCTCACTATCTCAACGAGAACAATTTTGTGACTTGCACAACAAGAAATTAAACAAAACACAGAGAATAACTCTGAGCAAACGCGACATAAAGTGAGTGGTAAAGCAAAGCAATAGTGAATAAAACTATCAACGAGAACAATTTTGTGACTTGATAACAACAATTAAAACAAAACACAGAGAATAATTCTGAGCAAACGCGAAAAGTCGCGATATCAAACAATAAACTGAATATTATAAGAAAAACAATAGTGAACATAACTCACGATGTCAATGAAAACAATTTTTTGACTTAAACATCAACAAATAAAACAGAAACACACAACAATAAATTGAATGCTACAACAAAAACAGTGGAAAATAAAAAAAATCACTTTCGCACCACAAAACTTAAAGTAAAAAAATAAAAACCCCAGCCAAGAGAGCTGAGCGAGTTACGACAACAACAACAACAAATCAACAAATACGAGCGGCCGGCAGTGTTCAACTGGAAAAAAACATATCGCAGCGGCCACCACACTACTTGATTTAAGCGCATATTCCAAAATGTAATTGAGATGTCCATTTGTTTAAAATTCAAATAAATTTAATAAAATTCTAAGAGCTGTTTAGTATGAGATGTTATTATTTACAAAATAAACTTAAGCAAGATTCTGCCTGTTGCAGTAAAGTGTAAAGAAAAACCCTTTATTAAGTCAGAATTAAAATTTATTCCGAAACGGTCTGTTTTTTATGTTGCGCCCATTCCAATACCAAACCAAAGCGGACGACAGTAGCGGCGACGAACTGATAACTTCGTACTTAGAGCAGCAGTCTTTAGAAAAAGCAAACAAAATGAATGCAGAACAAGTTGCCCATTTGGAGGCAAAGGTTCAGGCAGCCCTTGACCAACAAGCCCTCTTATTTGAACAAAAGATAGCCTCTCTGACAGACCAGCTTAATAAAACTAGAGTTTCTGCACCGCAGATAGAAATTTTCCGCGAAATAGTTATCGAGCCAACGGGCCCACAGATATTATAAAGTCCGTCCCCGAGTTTGATGGGAAAATAGAAAACTATGTTTCATGGAGGCAAGCCGCTTCCGCAGCCATCAAAGTGTTCGAGCCATACAACGGCAGCTCAAGACACTATCAGGCAGTAGCTATAATCAGAAATAAAGTAAGGGGATCAGCAGATGCTGTGCTGGCCTCATTCAACACAGTGTTGAATTTTAAAACCATTATTGCTAGGCTAGATTTTACATACGCCGACAAAACACCAGTACATGTAATCCACCAGCATCTAAACACGCTTCAGCAGGGCAACCTGTCACTGCTACAATATTTCGACGAGGTCGAGAAAAAGTTCACCTTGTTAACAAATAAAACACTAATGACGCACGATTCCGCTGCAGTGGATGTGTTAAATGAAAAGTTTAGAAGCGACGCGCTTCATGTTTTCGTCTCAGGATTGAAAAAGTCACTGAAGTGGGCAGTCTTCCTGGCACAACCCATAGACCTCTCCTCAGCTTTAGCCCAAGAGGCCGAATCAAGCAATGAAAGAGGCATCTTTGCAGCAAATTTTGCAAAATACCTTGAGGAGAATCCCCAAAAACAGAGCTCGCAAAAGTCTCAAAACTGGCGTCAGAACGCCCAACAGGGAAAGGAGGACAATTCTCAAAGCAAGATTTCCTACTTCCAGAATAACCAAAGAGACAAAAGCGACCAGCAAAAACCAAATAGCACGAAACAGCGTTATAACAACCAAAAGTCCCAAGGGCGGGGGACCGAGCCGATGGAGGTAAATCCATCCTCGCGCACTACGCAAACTGCACAAGGCTACAGAAACAACCAAGGTAACGGGGACCAATCTATGAGGACCCAACAAAACCTAAATCATCTACCACAGGAAGAGAGTAACGGTGACTACGAGTCACGGACACAGCAGGAAATGACACAAGTTGAAGACGATTTGTCCGAAAGTTGTAATTTTTTAGCGGAAGCTCCCTGCTTCCGTTTATAAGACGAATGGTTGTAGGACGGGTTATCAGCCTTTTGATAGACGCAGGGGCCTCAAAAAATTACATAAAACCCCTTCCCGAACTGTCACATTGGGTGTCAGTTAACAACCCTTTTCAAGTCAAATCAATTCAGCGTAAAGGCCTACTTTTTCATGCTGGAGTCACTTAATGACTTCGACGGCATAATTGGCCTTGATCTGTTAAAACAGGTTAATGCCCAAATAGATTTGACAAATAACGTCATTAAACATGACCATGGGATTGAAAAAATCGAGTTCGGATTAATGACACGAATGTCCCTCCTGTTGTCAGATCCACCTTTGATAGTATGATCAACAAAATGGTAAAAGCATTTGCGGACGTTAACGAATCCCTACCGTACAACATTAATACGGTTGCTACTATACCAACGGATGACGAACCGGTTCACTCAAAACTTTATCCGTATCCACAGGGCGTGTCTGACTTTGTCAATGCAGAGGTTAAACAACTTCTAGCGAATGGCATAATACGACCGTCAAAGTCCCCTTATAATAACGCGATATGGGTTGTCGACAAAAAAAAAAACATCGACGAAGCGGTGCACAAACAGAAGCGTTTGGTTATTGATTTTAGGAAACTAAATCAGAAGTCAACCGACTATATTTCGACTATATTGTCAAACTTGGGCGAGGCTCAGTATTTCACTACGCTAGACCTCAAGTCAGGGTTTCACCAAATTGAATTGGCTGAAAGAGACAGGAATAAGACAGCATTCTCTGTCAACAACGGGAAGTATGAGTTTTGTAGACTCCCCTTCGGGCTGAAAAATGCCCCAAATATTTTTCAGCGAGCCATTGATGATGTGCTCCGCGAACAAACGTTGATGACGTAATAATCTTCTCCAAGTCCAAAGAAGACCATGTCAGAGACATTGAATGGGTCTTGAGAAAACTAAGGGACGCGGGCATGCTAGTGTCTCAAGAAAAATCCAAGTTTTTCAAAAAAAGCGTGGAATATTTGGGATTTACAGTGTGCAGAGGCGGGATTCAATCCTCGCCCGATAAAGTGAAAGCTTTTAAAGACTTTCCCCAACCAAAAACCCTCTTCGCTCTTAGGTCATTTTTAGGTCTAGCACGCTACTATAGCTGCTTTATAACGGGTTTTGCCAGCATCGCAGATATCTTGAAAGGCGAAAACGGCAGAGTAAGTGACAATTACTCAAGAAACGTGATAATCGACTTGTCACCAGAGCAAAATGAAGCCTTCGATAGACTAAAAAATATATTGGCCTCTGAAGATGTAATGTTGTCCTACCCAAATTACAAAAAGCCTTTTGACCTCACAACAGACGCGTCTGGCTACGGACTGGGAGCAGTAATGTCTCAAGACGGCCGCCCGATAACAATGATCTCGCGAACATTGCGAGGCAACGAGGTAAATTTTGCCACAAATGAGCGTGAGCTTCTCGCCATTGTATGGGCACTCAAAAACCTCAGAAATTACTTAACACCATAAGAATCTGAACATCATAGAGACCACCAGCCATTAACTTTTTCGGTATCGGACAAAAACCCGAATGCCAAAATAAAGCGTTGGAAAGCCTTCATTGATGAGCACAACGCAAACATTATTTATAAACCCGGAAAAGAGAATTTGGTAGCAGACGCTTTGTCTCGCCAAAATGCGTCAATGCGTTAGAGGATTCAGCAGACGCAGATGCTGCCACTATCCACAGTGAGGAATACCTCACATATACCATTGAAGTCACAGACAAACCAGTAAATTGCTTTCGGAACCAGATTATTCTGGAAGAAGGGACTAGCAACCAAAAGACATATATTTTTTTTAAGACGAAAACTCGTCGCATTCTTAATTTTTCCGATCAAAGCACATTATTACAAAGCATTAAAGATGCAGTAAACACTGACGTAACCAACGCAATTCATTGCGAGCTACCTATACTGGCTTTCATCCAACACGGACTAGTTGAGGCGTTTCCTTCTACCACCTTTAGATACTGCAAGAATTTGGTTACAGATATTGTGAACCCAGCAGATCAGAGGGAAATTGTGACAGCTGAACATAATCGCGCACACAGAGCAGCGCAAGAAAATAGGTCACTTAACGTCGGAAATAGCTGCAAACTGTAGAATTTGTGTTATGAGTAAACATGACCGGCACCCAAAAAAACAAGAAATAGGGAAAACCCCGATACCATCGTATGCCGGAGAAATGTTAATACTTTC
The DNA here is from genome assembly GCA_035045885.1 of Drosophila borealis. Lineage (NCBI taxonomy): Eukaryota > Metazoa > Arthropoda > Insecta > Diptera > Drosophilidae > Drosophila > Drosophila borealis. The sequence goes on along the minus strand of JAWNOR010000282.1, from coordinate 150,838 downwards.
TAACTTGCATCGACAAGTTTTCCAAGTTTGCGGTAGTACAGCCTATATGGTCTCGCGCAACCGTGGATATAAAAGCTCCACCTCTGCAACTTCTGAACATGTTTCCCAAAACAAAAGCGATTTACTGCGACAACGAGAAATCCTTGATCATCCTCAATCCTCAACAGTAACTTTGGCATTGAGATTTCAAACGCTCCACCCTTGCATAGCTCCTCTAATGGACAAGTCCATGGTTCCATGGCACTCTTGGGGATATAGCACGCTCCTATAAGCTGGAGCCACAGGTAGAGGACACTGTTGAGAACATTTTCCTTGCAACCATAAAGTACAACAGGGCAATCCATTCGGTGACAAACGAGAGACCCATAGACGTAATTCATGCAGCCTCAAAAAACAGTACAGTACAGATAAAGGAAAAAATCGCATCAGCACAAAAAAAAACGCTAGACCAAATGAATAAAAACAGAGTCTATAAGTCGTATTCGGTAGGCGATAGGGTTAGGATAAAGAACAACAAGAGATTGGGAAATAAACTATCACCCCTATGCACAGAAGCTATAGTGGAAGCAGACAGAGGCACGACGGTTCTTATTAAAGGACAACCTTAAGTAGGTTTTGGACATTTGAAAAATCACGACAATTAAATTTTTAACAAATTTCTTTTTAGGTTCAGATATTTTTTCAGTTTAACAATAGCAACCATGACTTTGACCGAAGCGACATTGAGACTCAATGACTACTCCCACGCGGACTACATACATATAGTTGACGGAGACGTGACAATCTGGGACTCGTACACTCACATGAGTCACACGACGAACTTGACATCTTTTGAAACTTACATCGCCGAGACATGGAAATTGATAGGCAATCTACCCAAGGACTACATGAAACAGGTACTGAGAACTGACATACAACACATAGCCACCTTAATAGCTTCTTTGACCGTTCACCACCGACAAGTACGTAGCATTGACATGATAGGTAGTGCCCTTAAGGCAATTGCAGGAACCCCAGATTTTGATGACTGGGAACAAATAAAATTCAAGCAAAGTCAATTAATAGAATCCGAGAGCAAACAGATAAAAATTAACGGTAAATTCCAGGCAAGACTTAATGAAGTTTCGAGGGCTCTCAATGAAATTTTGAAACCAGACGCAGAGGTCGAACATTTTTATGCAACAATTTTGGCAAAAAATAGAATGATAATTACAAACCTTGAGGAATTAATCCTCACTGTTACACTTGCTAAAATAAATTTAATCAGCTCCCTTATACTATTATTATTAAATGAACGTCTCACCAGTACTAGTATAACCGACATTTAGAAGTCTCCCATATAAAAGCTTTCCAAAATTCTGAATTATTGTACTCTCTGATCAAATATCCCAAACCTTTGTTAAATTGTAAAAAAATAGATATTCTTCCTGTTCAGCATAAAATAATATTCGATCTAGAAGAAGGAAATACGGTGGCCGACTGCGAAACAAAGACCTTCGCTGTACGTGACTGCGCTGCCACTGTGAGCACCACTTTCTGCAGAAGACTACAAAATACTTCATGCGCCCAACAACTGGTATCTGGAACCGTCGCACAATGCGCCACACGCCCCGGACACCTACCGCCCGTGGTAGTAATCGGCGAAGGCATTGCAGTAATAAACAGCGCGACCATGAATGTAGTGGACAGCACCGGTAACAGATAGACAGTCGCGGGAACTTTCCTCGCAACTTACGACGATCACGACTCACTGAATGGCATCCGTTACGTAAACCGCCGAGGCATGCTGAAGAAGAAACCTGCGGTATCCACGTCAGCCGTGGTTAACGTCACCCTCTTCAGAGAACATCTGAGCCTCCCATTCTTACATGACCTAACCATGAAGAATCTCAGACATGTTGGGGATCTTAGATCGGGATTATCTTCACGAACATATGGCAGCTTGACACTCGACGCCCTATTCCTGCTCCTTGTGGTCATCTGGAAACTATTCCAGGGCAGAATCAGGCAGCAGCCTGATCGTCCGATACGCCGATACGCCGACTCAGCATTCAGGCGGCATTCCAGCCAGCAGCGATGGCTTCATGGTTCGATGCAGCTTGCCCTAAGTTTTAGTTTGGAATTTGTTCTCTTATAGTTCTAACGAGCTTGAATTAAAAACGAATTATAAAATAAAGATACTTTTACTGAATATCATAGAGTCTTCCTTTATTATAAAATAAAGGTTCTTTAAATGAATATCAAAGAGTCTTCTTTTAATTTATATGCAAGTCTGTAGGTGTTTCGTTCTGTCCATCTGCCTGTCTGTCAGTCTCTAGCAGTATGTCTGTCTGTCTGCGAGTTTGCATGCCTGTCTTTCTGTGTGGCTGCCTGTCTGTCTCTCTCTCACTCTCTGACTGTGTTTCTTTCTGTTTGTCTGTCTGCCTCTCTGTCTGCGTGCCTGTATTTCTCTCTCTGCCTGTGCGTCTATCTGCCTTTTGTTCTGTCCGTCAGTTTCTATCTTTGCATGTGTGTCTGTCTGTGAGTCTGTGGGTCTGCGTGTCTGTCTGCCTGTCGTCCTAAGTATGGCTGTCCTGTAAGTATGGCTGTATGTCTTCCTGTCTATCCGCCTGAAGGTCTGTCTGTCTATCTTAATGCCGTTCTATCTCTCTGTCTGCCTGTTTGTCTGTCTGCGAATCCAGAGTTCTACTTATCTGCCTTCCTGTATGTCTGTCTGTCTGTTTCCCAGTCGTCCTGCCTGCTTTCTGTCTGCCTCTCTGTCTGTCTGTATGACTGTCCTTCTGCGATTCTTAAGGTCTGCATATCTGTCTCTGTCTGTATGTCTGTCGTCGAAGCTGCAGGTATTCCTATCTATCTGTTTGCCTGACTATCTGTATATCTCTCTCTTCCTGTGTGTCTGTATGCCTGTGAGTCTGTGGGTCTGTGTGTCCGTCTGCCTATTTTCCTATCTGTCTGTCTGTCTGCCGGTCGGTCTGCCAGTCTGTCTACCTGTCTGCCTGCCTGTCTGTCTCTCTCTCTCTCTGCCCGTGGGTCTGACTGTCTGCGAGTCTATTGGTCTGCCTTTCTGTCTGTCTACCTGTGTGCTTCTCTGTCTATCTGCCCGTCTGCCTGTGTCTTTGTCTGCATGTCTGTCTGTCTGTATATCTGCCTGTTTGTTTCTGCCGGTGTGTCGTCATCGAGGCTGTAGGTATTCCTGTCTATTTGTCTGCCTGCCTGTTTGTGTATCTCCCTCTCTTCCTGTATGTCTGAATGTCTGCGAGTCTTTGGGTCTGTGTGTCCGTCTGCTTATCTTCCTATCCTTCCCGTCCGCCTGTCTCTCTGTCTGCATGTCTGTCTGCCTGACTTCCTCTCTCTCTGAGCCCGTGCGTCTGACTCTCTGCGAGTCTACAGATCTGCTTTCCTGTCTGTCTACCTGTGTGCTTCTCTGTCTGTCAGCCTGCTGCTCTGTCTCCATGTCTGTCTGTCTGTATATCTGCCTGTCTGTATATCTGCCTGTCTGTCTCTGCCGGCGTGTTTGTCTGCGAGGCTGTATGTATTCCTGTCTATCTGTTTGTCTGACTGTTTGCGTATCTTTCTCTCTTCCTGTGTGTCTGTACGTCTGCGAGTCTGTAGGTATGTGAGTCCCTCTGCCTATCTTCCTATCTGGCTGTCTGTCTGCCGGTCGGTTTTCCTGTACTGCAGATGCGATGTCTTGGCAACCGGAGATGCAACATATTACGCGTACAACTCGCAACGCACTCCTAGCGCATTAGACTTCTTTATATACGGTGGCCTCAGGCAGAACTCACTCGCAATCGAAGCCAAATTCGACCTCTCTTCGGACCATCTTCCTCTTCTGGCTATTGTCCACACCAACCCTCTACAGCAGCCAAAAAGAAAAAGGCTAATGCCAACAAATGGGGATATTGAAAGATTCCAGGCTGAACTGAATAATTCAATCAACCTCAACATGACTCTGTCCTCCCCTGAGGATATTGAGGATGCTATCGATTATTTCTTGTCGAAGATCCGACAAGCAGCCCAACTTGCTACACATGAAATAGAACCGACCAGCCCATCGACCCGTCGAGACCAAATCCATCCGGCGGCAGCCCCTCTACTGGCATTAAAAAGGCGGCTACGCAAAGAGTACGTGCGCACTATTGACCAAAGGGTGAACAGGATTTACAAAAGGATATCCAACAGGCTCCAAAAAGTCCTTGCGGCCATAAGTAACCAGCAGTTTAACAAAAAACTTGCGGACGCAAGCCCAGATGCAAGTTCGGGATACAACCTCTGGCAGCTAACAAAAAACCTAAAAAGACAGCCCGTCCGCAAGAGCCCCATAAAAAGAGAGGATGGTTCCTGGGCCAGATCGAGCTTAGAACGCGCTGAAACTTTCGCCACACACCTAGAGGAGCGATTTAAACCTTTTGATTCCCCACACTCACCCCCTGGAAGAATACATAGACAGGACCCTTGAATCACCACATCAACCCGGCCTGTCCACGGTCCATGTGACCCTCAAAGAGGTCAAAACACATATCCAAGCGCTTAAGACAAGAAAGCCCCTGGATCTGACGAACTGGACACCAGAACGATAAAGCTGCTCCCCACCAAAGGCTTACTCTTCATTGTGCTCATATATCATACGATGCTTCGAATCGGACACTTCCCAAGGCAATGGAAAAGCGCTCTGATCGCCATGATACCAAAACCAAAAAAATCGCTCACGCAAGTCGAATCTTATCGACCAATCAGCCTGCTCCCGACCCTCTCCAAAATATTCGAAAGAATATTAATGGCTAGAGTTTCGGAGCTGGACTGCGTTAAGCACATCATACCAAGGCATCAGTTCGGATTTCGAAGACGGCATGGGACCCCAGAGCAGCTTCACCGAGTGGTCGATTTTATCCTCGACAGCTTCGAAAACTTTGAGTATTGCGTCGCAGCATTTGTTGACATCAAACAGGCGTTTGACCGAGTGTGGCACAAAGGTCTCCTGTTCAAACTAAAAGCTTTGCTTCCCCCCTCTCTGTTTTATATATTCCACAGCTTCCTCAAAAACAGAAGATTTGTTGTGGTAGTCGACGGCACGTTTTCTGGAGTCAAGGAAATGCAAGCTGGAGTCCCCCAGGGCAGCGTCCTTGCTCCGTGGCTCTACACCATCTACACAGCCGACATGCCGACGGTGGACCCGACGACATTGGAGCACCCCGGTAACTTCAACCTCGCCACGTTCGCTGACGACACAGCAATCCTCTCTAAAGCCAGCTGTGTATACCAAGCTACCGACCAACTTCAAGAATACCTGCACGTATTCGAGACGTGGGCATCTAAGTGGCGAATTGCCATCAACAGGCAAAAGTCGGTATGCTGCACATTCGCGATCCGCAGAGACACGTCGCCAGGAGTATTCCTCCAAGGCGAACTCCTTCAGCATAAAGACGGCCACCGCTACCTTGGAGTCTACCTTGATCGCAGGCTCACTTGGAGTAAACACATAACAGCATCATGTCATAGTTTACGTCAAAAATTAAAAAGTATGGCATGGCTCTTAAAGGAAGACAGCAAGCTTTCCCTGAGCAACAAGGTGCTGCTGTATAAAACCCTACTGGCTCCAGTTTGGCGCTATGCAAGTCAAATCTTTGGCACTGCAGCAAAATCCCATTGGAGGAAAATTGGTGTCTTCCAAGCCAAGGTGCTGAGACTAAGTACTGGGGCCCCCTGGTACATCCGCAACCGGGATTTAGCAAGAGACTTAAAGGTTCCCTTAGTGGGTGACCTTTTAAGACAGCAGTCCTCCAGCTACATGGCCCGTCTTTCTGCCCACCCCAACATATTGGCAAGAAGGCTCTGCAGAAGAAAGCGACGGAGACTTCGCCGGATCCACCCCATCGACCTCCCAAACCGGGTACTTAGATAAGGAAAACTATAAAGCAAATAATTTAAAACTTAAAAGGTAATGTTAAGTTAGTTGATCCAATTATTGTAAAGCTAGGTTAAGATGCTCAAGAATAGTATCAATTAATTAGCTAATAAAAAAAAAAAAAAAAAAAAAAAAAAAAAAACGGTTTTCCTGTCTGTCTACTTGTCTGTCTACTTGTCTGTCTGCCTCTCTCTTTCTTTCTGCCTGTGCGTCTGACTGTCTGCGAGTCTATTGGTCTGATTTTCTGTCTGTCTACTTGTGTGTCTTTCTGTCTGTCTGCCTGTCTCCCTGCCTGCAAGTCTGTTTGTCAGTATAACTGCCTGTCTGTCTGACTATCTGTGTATCTGTTTTCCTATCTGTCCGTCTGTCTGCCTGTCTGTCTGCCTATTGCTCTGCTCGTGCGTCTGACTGTCTGCCGGTCTGCCTGTCTGCCGGTCTGCCTTTCTGACTGTCTATCTGTGTGCCTGCCTGCCCGTCTGCCCGTCTTTCTGTCTGCATGTCTGTCTGTCTGTATTTTCCGGTGTGTCTGTCAGCGAGTCTGTAGGTTTTCTTGTCTATGTATCTAGTCAGGCTGACCTGTGTATCTGTTTTCCTATCTGGCTTTCTGTCTGTCTGCCTAACTTTCTCTCTAACTGCCTATGTGACTGTCTGTCTGCGATTCTATAGGTCTGCATATCAGTCTGTCTGTCAGTCAGCGTGTCTGTCTCTCCCGGTGTGTCTGTCTGCGAGGCTGTAGGTATTCCTGTCCATCTGTCTGCCTGACTTTATGTGTATCTCTCTCTCTCTCTTCCTGTATGTCTGCGAGTATGTGGGTCTGTGTGTACCGTCTGCCTATCTTCCTATTCGTCTTTCAGTCTGTCTATCTGTGTGCCTGTCTGTCTGTCTGCCGGTCTGCCTGTCTCTCTGTCTGCATGTCTGTCTGTCAGTCTGTATATCTGCCTCTGTGTCTCTGCCGTTGTGTCTGTGTGCGAGGCTGTAGGTATTTCTGTCTATCTGTTTTCCTGACTGCCTGTGTATCTCTCTTTCTCTCTCCTCCTGCATGTCTGCGGGTCTGGGGGTATGTGTGTCCGTCTGCCTATAATCCTATCTGTCTGTCTGTCTGCCAGTAAGTCTGCCGGTGAGTCTGCACGTCTGTCTGCCTGTCTGCCCTCTCTCCGTGCCCGAGCGTCTGACTGTCTGCGCGTCTATTGGCTTGCCTGTCTGCGAGTCTGTAGGTATTCCTGTCTAACTGTCTGCCTGGCTGTCTGTGTATCTGTCTCTCTTACTGTGTGTCTGTATGTCTGCGAGTATGTCTGTCTGTGTGTACGACTGCCTATCTTTCTCTGCTATCTGCCTCATTCTCTATGCCCGTGCGTCTGACTGTCTGCGAGTCTACAGGTCTGCTTTTCTGTCTGTCTACCTGTATGTCTGTCAGCCTGTCTCTCTGTCTCCATGTCTGTCTCTCTGTATATCTGCCTGAGTGTCTCTGCCGGTGTGTCTGTCTGCGAGTCTGTAGGTATTCCTTTCGATTTGTTGCCTGATTGTCAGTCTGTGTCTGCCGGTGTGTCTGTCTGCGAGGCTGTATGTATTCCTGTCTATCTGCCTGCCTGACTTTCTGTGTATCCCTCTCTCTCCTCCTGAATATCTGCGATTATGTGGGTCAGTGTGTCCGTCTGCCTATCTTTCTATCTGTCTGTCAGTCTGTCTATCTGTGTGCCTGTCTGTCTGTCTGCCCGTGTGCCTGTCTCTCTGTATACATGTCTGTCTGTATATCTGCCTGTGTGTCTCTGCCGGTGTGTCTGTGTGCGAGGCTGTAGGTATTCCTGTCTATCTGTTTTCCTGACTGTCTGTGTATCTCTCTCTCTCTCTTCCTGTGTGCGTGTATGTCTGCGAGTCTGTGGGTCTGTGTGTCCGTCTGCCTGTTTTCCTAGTTGTCTGTGTGTCTGCCGGTCGGTCTGCCTGCCTGTCTGCCTTTCCGCCTCTCTTTCTCTGTCCGTGCGTCTGTCTGTCGGCGAGTCTGGGGGTATGTGAGTCCGTCTGCCGATCTTCCTATATGTATGTCTGTCTGCCGGTAAGTCTGCCTGTCTGCCTCTCTCTCCTTGCCCGTGCGTCTGACTGTATGCACGTCTATTGGCTTGCCTGTCTGCGAGTCTGTAGGTATTCCTGTCTATCTGTCTGCCTGGCTGTCTGTGTATTTCTGTCTCTCTTCCTGTATGTCCGTATGTCTGCGAGTCTGTGGGTCTGCGTGTCTTTCTGCATGCCTGCCTGTTTTCCTACCTGTCTGTCTGTATGGCGGTCGGTCGGCTGGTCGGTCTGCCTGTCTGTCTGTGTCTCTGCCTGTGCGACTGGTTGTCTGCGACTCATTTTATCTGCCTTTCTGTTTATTTGTCTGCCTTTCTGTCTGTCGGTCTGCCCATCTGCCTGTCTTTCTGTCTGTCTGCCATACCGGCAGACCTGTCTGTCTCTGCCGGTATTCCTGTCTATCTGTCTGCCTGACTGTCTGTGTACGTCCCTCTCTTCCTGTGTGTCTGAATGCCTGCGAGTCTGTGGATCTGTGTGTCTGTCTGGCTATCTTATTACTGTATGTCTGTCTGTCTGCCGGACTGTCTTTATGCCTTTCTGTCTTTCTATCTGTGTACCTGTCCATCTGTCTGCCTGTCTAACTGTCTCTCTGTCTACATATCTGTCTGTCTGTAAGTCTGCCTGTCTGTTTCTGCCGGTGTGTCTGCGAGGCAATATCTTCCTATCTGTCTTTCTGTCTGTCTCTCTGTGTGCCTTTCTGTCCGTGTGCCCGTCGACGTTTCTGTTTACATATCTGTCTGTCTGTAAGTCTGAATGTCTGTATTTGACAGACAGACTGGAAAAGAAACAGAGAGATAGGCATTTAGAAAGACTCACGGACAGAGAGACATAGAAAGAGAGAGAGAATAAGATACAGAGCGAGGGAGAGAAATAGAAAGAAAAAAAAAAAAGAGAGAGAAAAAAAGAGAGAGAGAGTTAGATAAAGGGAGAGAGTATAATAGTGAGAGGGGGAGAGAGAGAGAGAAGAAGAACAACATAGTCGTAGACAGACAGACAGTGAGGCTGACAGGATGACAGTCAATCAGATAGGCAGACAGAGAGGCATACAAGAATACCTACAGCCTCGCAGACAGACACACCGGCAGAAAGAGACCGACTGATATACAGACAGACTTGCACACAGAGAGATAGACTGGCAGGCATACAAATATAAAGACAGAAAGGCAGACAGACAGACCTGCAGACAGACAGACAGATAGGATGATAGGCAAACTGACGCACAGAGTCACAGACATGTAGACATTCAGAAGGAAAGAGAGATACACAGACCGTCAGGCAGTCAGATAGACAGGAATACCTACAGCCCCGTAGACAGACACACCGGCAGGGACAGACAGACAGATATACAGACAGACATGCAGACAGAGAGATAGGGATACGGGCAGACAGAAAGGCAGATTAATAGACAGAAAGTCAGATAAATTGACTCGCAGACAGTCCGACTTACGGGCAGAGACAGAAGCAGATAGGCAGACAGACAGGCAGGCAGACCGACCGAATCGCCGACATACACACACATGAAGAGAGAGATACACAGACAGGCAGGAATACCTACAGCCTCGCAGACCGACGCACCGGCAGAGACAGACAGGCAGACATACAGAGAGATAGGCATACAGATTGGCAGACTGAAAAAGAGACAGACAGACAGGCATACAGACAGGCATACAAACAGACATTCAGAAAGAAAGAGAAGACAGAGAGATAGAGACAAAGAGAGATAGAGAGAAAGTAAGATAGAGAGAGTGAGGAGAGAGAGGGAGAGAGAGAGAGAGAGAGAGAGACAGATAGAGAGAGAGACCTATTGACTCCCAGACAGATAAGACAACAAAGGGACAGATAGACAGGCAGACAAACAGTCAGACATACCGGCAGACAGATAGGAAGATACCTACAGCCTCGCAGACAGAGACACCGACAGAGACAGGCAGGCAGATATACAGACAGACAGACAGGCACACAGAAACACAGACAGAAAGGCAGACCAATAGACAGATAGGCAGACAGATTGACTCGCAGACAGTCAGACGTACGGGCAGAGACAGATAGGCAGAGAGATAGACAGACCGACCGATTCGTTGACATACACACACTGGAAGAGAGAGAGAGAGAGATACACAGACAGGCAGGAACACCTGCAGCTTCGCAGACAGACACACCGGCAGAGACAGACAGACAGATATACAGACAGAGAGACATGCAGACAGAGATACAGGAAGACGGGCAGACAGACCGACAGGCATACAGAAAGACAGCCAGAAAGGCAGTAAAATAGACAGAAAGGCAGACAAATTGACTCGCAGACAGTCCGAAGTACGGGCGGAGGCAGAGACAGAAAGGCAGACAGACAGGCAGACGGACCGACTCGTATACATACACACACAGGAAGAGAGAGAGAGAGATACACAGACAGGCAGGAATACCTACAGCCTGCAGACAGACACATTGGCAGACAGACATGCAGACAGTGAGACTGGCAGAGGGGCAGACAGACAGACAGGCACACAGATCGACAGACAGAAAGTCAGACAAATAGTCAGAAAGGAAGACAATCTGACATGCAGACAGTTAGATGTACGGGCAGAGACAGAGACTGATAGGCAGAAAGACAGGCAGACCGACACGCAGATCCACAGACTTGCAGACATACAGACAGACAGGAAGAGAGAGAGGGAGAGAGATACACAGACAGGCAGGTAGGCAGGTAGGTAGGAATACCTACAGCCTCGCAGGCGAACCCACCGGAAGAGACAGACAGATATGCAGACAGACAGACATGCAGACAGAGAGACAGGCAGACAGCCAGATAGGCACACAGAAAGTCAGACAGAAAGGCAAACAAATAGACAGAAAGGCAGACAAATTTACTCGCAGACAGTAAGACGTACGGGCAGAGACAGAGACAGATAGGCAGACAGACAGGCAGACCGAAAGGCAAAGAGATAGGAAAACAGGCAGACAGACACGCAGATCCACAGACTCGCAGACACACAGAAAGAGAGAGACCGATACACAGACAGGCAGGAAAAATAGATTGGCAGGGAAACCTACAGCCTCGCAGACAGACTCACTGGCAGAGACACACAGACAGATATACAGACAGTCAGACATGCAGACAGAGATACAGGAAGACGGGTAGACAGACAGACAGGTATACAGAAAGAAAGGCAGTCAAATAGATAGAAAGGCAGACAAATTGACTCGCAGACAGTCAGAAGTACTGGCGGAGACAGAGACAGAAAGGCAGACAGACATACAGACCGCCCGACTCGTAGACATACACCCACCGCAAGAGAGAGAGAGAGAGAGAGAGAGAGAGAGATACACAGACAGGAAGGAATACCTACAGCCTCGCAGACAGACACACCGGCATAGAGAGACAGGTAGACAAACGGAGAGATTGGCATACAGATTGTCAGACTGCAAAAGAGAGAGACAGGCAGGCATATAGACACACATTCAGATAGATAGACATAGAAAGAGAAAGAGAAAGAGAGAGAGATATCGGAGAGAGGAAGAGATGGAGAGAGCGTAAGATAGAAAGAGAGAGTGAGACAGATAGAGAGAAAGAGAGACCTATTGGCTCGCAGACAGATAAGTAGAACAACATATTCGCAGACAGACACAGAAGGGCTGACAGGATGATAGACAGTCAAAAAGACAGAGAAACAGACATGCGTAGAAATAGAGAGACAGGAAGACAGCCTGACAGACCCGCAGTCTGACGGAAAATTAGGAAAACAGACAGACAGATGGGCAGAGACAGAGACACCGAAAGGCAGACAGACAGATAGGAAAACAGGCAGACAGACACCCGACCCACAGACTCACAGACATACAGACACACGGGCAAAGAAAGAAAGACAAACAAGCAGGTAGACAGGCAGACCGACCGGCAGACAGACAGACAGATGGGAAGATAGGCAGACGGTCACACAGAACCAATGACTCACAGACATACAGACACATAGGTAGAGAGAGATACATAAATAGTCGGGAAGACAGATAGGCAGGAATACCTGACAGAGAGAGAGAGACAGACAGACAGGCAGACAGATTGGAAGGAATACCTGCAGCCTCGCAGGCAGACACAGCGGCAGAGACAGGCAGGTAGAATAACAGACCGACAGATATGTAGACAGAGGGAGATGCAGACGCGCAGACAGACAGACAGGTACACAGATAGACAGACAAAAAGGCAGACAGACAGGCCAGCAGAGACAGACAGGCTTATATACAAACAGCCAAACATGCAGACGGAAAGGCAGGCAGACGGGCAGCCAGACAGACAGGCACTCAGATAGACAGACAGAAAGGCAGACCATTAGACTCGCAGACAGTAAGTAGCGCGGGTAGAGAGAGAGAGAGAGACCGACGGACAGACAGACAGATAGGAAAACAGGCAGACAGACACGCAGACCTACAGACTCAAAGACATACAGAAACGCAGAAAGAGAGAGAGAGAGATACCCGGACAGGCAGGCAAACACACCGGTAAAGACAGACAGGCTGATACACAGACAGACAAACATGCAGACAGAGAGGCAGGCAGACGGGCAGACAGACAGACAGGCACTCAGATAGACAGACAAAAAGGCAGACCAATAGACCTGCAGACAGTCAGACGCACGGGTAGAAAGAGAGAGAGACAGACAGACAGGCAGACCGACCGGTGGACAGACACACAGAAAGGAAAACAGACAGTCAGCCACGCAGATCCACATACTCGGCGACATACAGAAACACAGGAAGAGAGAGAGAGATACACAGACTGGCAGGCAGACAGATTGGCAGGAATACCTAAAGCCCCGTAGACAGACACACCGGCAGAGACAGACAGGCTGATATACAGACAGCCAAACATGCACACAGAGAGGCAGACAGACGGGCAGACAGACAGACAGGCACTCAGATAGACAGACAGAAAGGTAGACCAACAGACTCGCAGACAGTCAGACGCACGGGCAGAGAGAGAGAGAGAGAGAGAGAGAGAGAGATATACAGACTGACAGGCAGACCGACTGGTGGACAGACAGACAGAAAGGAAAACAGGCAGTTAGACACGCAGACCCACGGACTCACAGACATACAGAAACACAGGAACATAGAGAGAGAGAGATACACAGACAGTCAGGCAGACAGATAGAAAGGTAGGCAGACGCACCGCCAGAGACAGACAGGCTGACATACAGACAGACAAACAGGCAGACAGATAGAAAGATAGGCAGACGCACCGCAAGAGACAGACAGGGAGACAGGCAGACGGGCAGACAGACAGGCAGGTACACAGATAAACAGACAGAAAGGCAGACAGACAGACCGGCAGAAAGACTGACAGATAGGAAGATAGGCAGGCGGTCACACAGACCCACAGACTCGCAGACATACAGGCACACAGGAAGAAAGAGAGATACACAGACAGTCGGCTGACAGATAGACAGACGCACCGGCCTAGACAGACAGGCTGATATACAGACAGACAGAAATGCAGACATGGAGGCAGGCAGAATCCCAGACAGACAGACAGGCACACAGATAGACAGACAGAAAGGCAGACCAATAGACTCGCAGACAGTAAAATGCACGGGCAGAGAGAGAGAGAGAAAGAGAGAGAGATACAAACAGGCAGGCAGACACACCGGCAGAGACTGACAGGCTGATATACAGACAGCCAAACATGCAGACAGAGAGGCTGGCAGACGGACAGAAAGGCAGACCAATAGACTCGCAGACAGTAAGATGCAAGTTAGAGAGAGAGAGAGACAGACAGACAGGTAGACCAACCGGCGGACAGATAAGACACGCAGACACACAGAATCACAGACATACAGGATGATAAAGAGGGAGAGACAGATAAAGAGAGGGAGAGACCTATTAACTCGCAGACAGATAAGTAGAACAACATATTTGCAGACAGACACAGAGAGGTTGACAGGATGATAGGCAGTCAAACAGACAGAGAGACAGACATGCGTAGAAAAAGACAGTCAGGAAGACAGCCTAGCAGACGCGAAGACTGACGGAAAATAAGGAAAACAGACAGACAGACGGGCAGAGAGAGACAGACAGGCAGACAAACAGGCAGACAGACCGGCAGACAGATAGGTAGATAGGCAGACAGACATACAGACCCACAGACTCACAGACGTATAGACACACAGGAAGAGAGCTAGAGACAGAAAGATAAAGAGAGAAAGAGAGAGACCTTTTGACAGACAGACAGATAGGTAGACAGACATGCAGACCCACAGACTCACAGACATACAGACACACAGGAAGAGAAAGAGGGACAGACAGATAAAGAGAGAGAGAGAGACCTATTGACTCGCAGACAGATAAGTAGAACAACATATTCGCAGACAGACACAGAGAGGCTGACAGGATGATAGGCAGAAAACAGCCTTACAGACCCCGACTGACGGAATATAAGGAAAACAGACAGACAGACGGGCAGAGAGAGAGAGAGAGAGAGAGAGAGAGAGTAGAGAGAGAGAGAGAGAGAGACAGGCAGACAGACCGGCAGACAGGCCGGCAGACAGATAGGTAGATAGACATGCAGACCCAGAAACTCACAGAAATGCAGTAGAAATAGACAGACAGGAAGACAGCCTTACAGAATCGCAGACTGACGGAAAATAAGGAAAACAGACAGACAGACGGGCAGAGAGAGAGACAGACAGGCAGACAAAGAGGCAGACAGACCGGCAGACAGATAGGTAGATAGGCAGACAGACATACAGACCCACAGACTCACAGACGTATAGACACACAGGAAGAGAGCGAGAGGGAGAAAGATAAAGAGAGGAAGAGAGAGACCTATTGACTCGCAGAAAGATAAGTAGAACAACGTATTCGCAGAAAGACACAGAGAGGCTGACAGGATGATAGGCAGTCAAACAGACAGAGAGACAGACATGCGTAGAAAAAGACAGCCAGGAAGACAGCCTTACAGACCCGAAGACTGACGGAAAATAAGGAAAACAGACAGACAGACGGGCAGAGAGAGAGAGACAGACAGGCAGACAGACTGGCAGACAGATAGGTAGATAGCCAGACAGAAATATAGATAGGGAGAGAGAGAGACCGACAAACAGGCAGAGAGACCGGCAGACAGAAAGACAGATAGGTAGATAGGCAGACAGACACGCAGACCCACAGACTCACAGACAAACAGACACACAGGAAGTGAAAGAGGGGAAGACAGATAAAGAGAGAGAGAGACCTATTGATTCGCAGACAGATAAGTAGAACAACATATTCGAGGACAGACACAGAGAGGCTGACCGGATGATAGGCAGTCAAACAGACAGAGAGACAGACATGCGTAGAAAAAGACAGACAGGAAGGCAGCCTAACAGACGCGAAGACTGACGGAAAATAAGGAAAACAGACAGACGGGCAGAGAGAGATACAGACAGGCAGAAAAAAAGGCAGACAGACTGGCAGACAGATAGGTAGATAGGCAGACAGAAATATAGATAGGGAGAGAGAGAGAGACCAACAAACAGGCAGAGAGACCGGCAGACAGAAAGACAGATACGTAGATAGGCAGACAGACACGCAGACCCACAGAATCAGGATGGTTGACAGGATGATAGGCAGTCAAACAGACAGAGAGACAGACATGCGTAAAAATAGACAGACAGGAAGACAGCCTTACAGACCCGAAGACTGACGGAAAATAAGGAAAACAGACAAACAGACGGGCAGAGAGAGAGACAGACAGGCAGACAAAGAGGCAGACAGACCGGCAGACAGATAGGTAGATATTCAGACAAACATACAGACCAACAGACTCACAGACGGACGGAAAATAAAGAAAACAGACAGACAGACGGGCAGAGAGAGAGACAGACAAGCAGACAAACAGGCAGACAGACTGGCAGACAGATAGGTAGATAGGCAGACAGAAATATAGATAGGGAGAGAGAGAGACCGACAAACAGGCCGAGAGACCGGCAGACAGACGGACAGATAGGCAGATAGGCAGACAGACACGCAGACACACAGACTCACAGACATACAGGAAGATAAAGAGGAAGAGACAGATAAAGAGAGAGAGAGACCTATTGACTCGCAGTCAGATAAGTAGAACAACATATGCCCAGACAGACACAGAGAGGTTGACAGGATGATAGGCAGTCAAACAGACAGAGAGAGACAGACATGCGTAGAAATAGACAGACAGGAAGACAGCCTTACAGACCCGAAGACTGACGGAAAATAAGGAAAACAGACAAACAGACGGGCAGAGAGAGAGAGACAGACAGGCAGACAGACTGGCAGACAGATAGGTAGATAGCCAGACAGAAATGTAGATAGGGAGAGAGAGAGACCGACAAACAGGCAGAGAGACCGGCAGACAGAAAGACAGATAGGTAGATAGGCAGACAGACACGCAGACCCACAGACTCACAGACAAACAGACACACAGGAAGTGGGCTAGAGACAGAAAGATAAAGAGAGAGAGAGAGAGAGAGAGACCTATTGACAGACAGACAGATAGGTAGACAGACACGCAGACCCACAGACTCACAGACATACAGACACACAGGAAGAGAAAGAGGGAGAGACAGATAAAGAGAGAGAGAGACCTATTGACTCGCAGACAGATAAGTAGAACAACATATTCGCAGACAGACACAGAGAGGCTGACAGGATGATAGGCAGAAAACAGCCGTACAGACCCGCAGACTGACGGAATATAAGGAAAACAGACAGACAGACGGGCAGAGAGAGAGAGAGAGAGAGAGAGAGAGAGAGAGAGAGAGAGAGAGAGAGAGAGAGAGACAGGCAGACAGACCGGCAGACAGGCCGGCAGACAGATAGGTAGATAGACATGCAGACCCAGAGACTCACAGACATGCAGACACACAGGAAGAGAGAGAGAGACAGATAAAGAGAAAAGGAGACAGATAGGGAGAGAGAGAGAGTCAGACAAACAGGCAGAGATACTGGCGGACAGACGGACAGATAGGTAGATAGGCAGACAGACACCCGACCCACAGACTCACAGACATACAGACACACAGGAAGTGAAAGAGGGAGAGACAGATAAAGAGAGAGAGAGACCTATTGATTCGCAGACAGATAAGTAGAACAACATATTCGAGGACAGACACAGAGAGGCTGACCGGATGATAGGCAGTCAAACAGCCTTACAGACCCGCAGACTGACGGAATATAAGGAAAACAGACAGACAGACGGGCAGAGAGAGAGAGAGAGAGAGAGAGAGATAGAGAGAGAGAGAGAGAGACAGGCAGACAGACCGGCAGACAGGCCGGCATACAGATAGGTAGATAGACATGCAGACCCAGAGACTCACAGACATGAAGACACACAGGAAGAGAGAAAGAGAGAGAGACAGATAAAGAGAAAAGGAGGCAGATAGGGAGAGAGAGAGAGAGACAGACAAACAGGCAGAGATACTGGCGGACAGACGGACAGATAGGTAGATAGGCAGACAGACACCCGACCCACAGACTCACAGACATACAAGCACACAGGAAGAGAAAGAAAGAAAGACAGATAAAGAGAGAGAAAGAGACCAATTGACTCGCCGACAGATAAGTGTAACAACATATTCGCAAACAGACACAGAGAGGCTGACAGGATGATAGGCAGTCAAACAGACAGAGAGACAGACATGCGTAGAAATAGACAGACAGGAAGACAGCCTTACAGAACCGCATACTGACGGAAAATAAAGAAAACAGACAGACAGACGGGCAGAGAGAGAGACAGACAGGCAGACACAGGCAGACAGGCCGGCAGACAGATATGTGGATAGGCAGACAGACCCACAGACATACAGACGCACAGGAAGAGAGAGAGAGAGAGAGATACACAGAGAGACAGACAGACAGATAGGCAGGAATACCTATAACCTCTCAGACAGGGAGAGAGAGGGAGAGAGACAGAAACAGATAGGGATAGAGAGAGAGAGACAGACAAATAGGACGACAGACCGGCATACAGACAGACAGATAGGTTTATATGCAGACACAGGAAGATAGAGTGACATACAGAGAGTCAGGCACACAGATAGGCAGGAATCTCTGCAGCTTCGCAGACTGCCTCTCCGATAGAGACAGTTAGGTAGATATACAGACTGACAGACATGCAGACAGAGAGACAGACAGACGGGAAGACAGACAGACAGCCAGGAAGACAGCCTTACAGACCCGAAGACTGACGGAAAATAAGGAAAACGGACAGACAGACGGGCAGAGAGAGAGAGAGACAGGCAGGCAGACAAACAGGCAGACAGACTGGCAGACAGATATGTGGATAAGCAGACAGACTCACAGACCCACAGACCCACAGACATACAGACACACAGGAATAGAGAGAGAGGGAGATACACAGAGAGACAGACAGACAGATAGGCAGGAATACCTAAAGCCTCCCAGACAGGGAGAGAGAGGGAGAGAGACAGAAACAGATAGGGATAGAGACAGAGAGACAGACAAACAGGCCGACAGACCGGCAGACAGACAGACAGATAGGTTTATATACAGACACAGGAAGATAGAGTGACATACAGAGAGTCAGGCAGACAGATAGGCAGGAATCTCTGCAGCTTCGCAGACTGCCTCTCCGATAGAGACAGTTAGGTAGATATACAGACTCACAGACATGCTGACAGAGAGACAGACAGAGGGGAAGACAGACAGACGCACGGGCAGAAAGAGAGAGGCAGACAAGCTGACAGACAGACAGATAGGAAAACAGGCAGACAGACAGACAGATTGGCAAACAGGCAGACAGACACGCAGACCCACAGACTCGCAGACATACAGACACACAGGAAGAGAGAGTGACACACAGACAGTCAGGCAGACAGATAGGCAGAAATACCTGCAGCCTCGCAGAAATACATGCAGACAGACATGCAGACCCACAGACTCGCAGACATGCAGACACACAGGAAGAGAGAGAAACATACACAGACAGTCAGGCAGACAGATAGACAGGAATACATACAGGAATACCTACAGCCTCGTAGACAGACACACCGGTAGAGACAGACAGGCAGATATACAGACAGATAGGTAGATATGCAGACAGACACGCAGACACACAGACTAACAGACACACAGGATAGAGAGAAAGATATACACAGACAGGCAGGTAGACAGATGAGCAGGAATACCTACAGACAGACATAAAGACAATGAGACAGGCAGACAGACGGTCAGGCACAAAGGTAGACAGACAGAAAGGTAGAGAAATTGACTAGCAGACATTCAGACGTACACAGAGAGGCTGACAGGATGATAGGCAGTCAAACAGACAGAGAGGCAGACATGCGTAGAAAAAGACAGACAGGAAGTCAGCCTTACAGACCCGAAGACTGACGGAAAATAAGGAGACAGACAGGCAGACAAACAGGCAGACAGACTGGCAGACAGATAGGTAGATAGGCAGACAGACATACAGACCCACAGACTCACAGACGTATAGACACACAGGAAGAGAGCTAGAGACAGAAAGATAAAGAGAGAGAGAGAGACCTATTGACAGACAGACAGATAGGCAGACAGACACGCAGACCCACAGACTCGAAGACATATAGACCCCAGGATGAGAGAGAGATAGAGACAGATAAAGAGAAAAAGAGAGAGATAAGGAAAGCGAGAGACAGACAAACAGGCAGACAGACCGGCAGACAGATAGGTAGATAGGCAGACAGACACGCAGATCCACAGAATTGCAGACATACAGACACACAGACAGGTAAGTAAACAGGTAAACGGGCAGACAGACAGACACAGAAAGAAAGACAGAGGGGCAGACAAATAGACAGAAAGACAGACAACTTCACTAGTAGACAGTCAGACGTACGGGCAGAGACAGAGAGGCAGACAGATAGAAAATAAGGCACACTGTGATGGGGTGATACATTTTATTTTTGCAAATTCAAATAATCAATGCCATTGGCATGAACAGCTGATCGCAATTAATTCCGCTGGGTAGCATTGCACCATAACAGCTTTGCAAATACAGAGATCAGCTTAGGTTAATAACATAACCAGAGTGACCATGACCTATGTTAAAAATGACGCCGTTGCGAATGAAAATATCGGGTCTGGAGGTGTGCTTCTTTCCTGCTTTCAATGTCGGCGTGGCGTCTTTCTTTCCATTTCTTATCGCCAACGAATGCAGTCGCATTAAATTGGAGTACCAATTATAAAAGTTCAGTTTTACACGTGGGCTAAATAAACCACATGCATCAACATCCAAGCTCGTAGTCGATGTCCCTGAAAAAAAAGAGTAATTATAGACTTCATGCGCTCTCAGGCGCTCGACTATAAGAGTGCACTAGGCTAAAGAACATTTTTCAGTATTCGGACATAACCAATATCCACTAAGGGATCAGACTTAGAGTCGAGGTGTGCGTGTCCTGAAGCTGTAGGAAGGTGCAGGCCCAATTACGGCGCTGCGTTGATGCGTGCCAAAAAGAAAAAAAAGGAGACAAATTACTCAATACGCGCAGTCCTTGCCGGAGCCAAAGCCAAAGCAACCAATAAGCGACAAGCTGCCGTAGACTGGTAGCAGCGAGTTTATTCCCCGAGGCCGGGCCAAGCTTTCGGTTTCATCTGATTGTCTACAAATAAGCATCAAACCTCGCCTCGTTTGCTCAGACAGACCAACGTGACCACGTGCTTGACCCATATATTCTCGAACCTTCGTTAGCGCAGATCTGGTGGACAGCGAACCAGTGCGCGCAATCACCCGGATTTACAACATTAACTATATTTGTTAAACGGCATATTGGCCGTAGGCATAATCGAAGGGCATAAGTATATATAACATCCAAATTGCATCTCTTTCCTTTTTATATCACTGACATTGTCTTTCGATCCTGATCTAGCGCGTATATATCGCTGACTATTCTTCGAAAATAATATATTTCTACGTTCACATAATTCAACTAAGATTCCACAGCACATCATCGTCGTCAACAGGCCTGCTGACATCGTTGGATTATACCAAATAGTGAGTACTGTGTGAACAAATAAAAAGGTTATAAGCCAATCAAATATTATCAAAAGTATACCCTATGTAAATTATACATATTATTTGAATCGCGGTTGTAGTCAGCGGGTGTACCCCTAGCCAGCTTTCGCAATTGCAGATGATTTTTGGTTGGATCATTCAGACCAACATTAATTTAAAGTAACGTTAGTTTTGCAGTGCAATCCCGCTCATGTATGCTTTTGCCCAGATTATGTTTAGTTTTATATCACACCGTTATTCTTTTAACGTTATGTATAATGAAGCACGACAATGAATTTAAATTCTCTTTGAATACAATTATATGATAAAATGAAATCTTAACTTTCTTTGGGCACCTTAAGTTAAGAACATCGCATGTCAAGGGTAGTTGCAATGACAATTGCCGATGCAGCTACAGGTAGGGTGGGTGAAGACCGAGGAGCGCCAACATCTTAGTTCCTCGGCTCTATACGTGGGGCATTCTCCTCTCGAGACCCGAAATTGGCCCACAAGTAACTTAGGAGAGAGCATTGTTCGTAACATGATTTGTCACGACCAAATGTGGACAATCCTATTTAAAACCTAGATAGCTTCCATCCTCCTTCCTATCCTTACCACAATATACCATCCAAAAAAAAAAAAAAAAATTTTTTTTGGTTTCTTTGCAGACATTTAGTTTCGCTAGGAATTGCTGGTATTCTGACGTTTTTTTTGGAGCCAGGCCAGGAATCAAATCATCGTGCGAATTATTTAGTGGATCCGTTATATTGTTCCACTATAAATCTATGGCGATAGCATACGCCACTTTTGATTCACTTAGGACCTTTTGATCTGATGTCGAGTCGGTTCTCTACCAGGTGATAGGAAGTTGGTAAGGCAAAATAACTGCCAATCTGTTCTAGTGGAATTTAGAATTGTTCGTGTTGGATTATTTTGACTCGTCCCTCTTCAACTTAGATCAGATAACTCAAAAATTATTAAGTAAAAAAGTTAGTTTGCTTTTCGTAAGGAGAAATATCAAAATATAGATTTAGAAATTGCGATGTATTTACCTAAGGGCAAGTCCCATGTTATCATATGTCATGTTATAATATTGTTATATTATTACCGAATCGTCTTTAGCCTTTCGTTTCTACCGCAAAACTGTTCCCATTATCGTAATTATCGCTCATTATTGCCTTTCGCAATCTATTACCGTATATATCTTAAAATTTAAATCCTTTTTGGAGAAATTTGTATTTGACTCCTCGACCAATAATAATCGATTTATTGATGATGGCTGTCGTACGTAGTCAGAAAAATTTAGCTCTCAACGAGACACCTGCAGTGTGTACTATTTGCAACGAATCATCGGTTGGGGATGCAGATTTTGTAGAAACACCTTGTACTCACAAATTTCATCGGATTTGCCTATATCAATGGTTAAGGAGCCACGAATCATGTCCCACTTGTAAACGAGCTTTTAGCCGAGAATTATTCGAAGTAAGCAGTGACTTAAATGCATTAGCTTCACAAAGACCTACTAACACGGGGGCAGTTCCTCGATCCCGAACTATTACCCGAAGTAACGCTCGCAATACTCCAAAAGCCGCCAGAGGTCGTCCTACTGGACCGACCATCTCAAGGAATCAAGCGGGATCGCGAAATTCTAACACCTTACCTTCTAGGGAATCGCTTGGCATGTCGGAACAGCGTGTGCAGTTGCTTATTACTAAGACACTGGAAGCCCATAAGGCTGAAATGGCGTCCTATTTGTCTGAAGAATTAAATGCCGCAGTTAGAAATTTAAACCTGTATCAAGAGCCACGTGAGGGACCCCAATTAGAATGGGAAAATGATTTTCCACGTGATTTACCGCGATCAAATAATGCTTCGAGATTACCAAACGCTAGTGTCCAGTCTGATGAGAGACGTCAACACGCAGTCCATAGGCCCGACAAAATATCGAGTGTCATATCCAATTGGCAAGTCAGATTTTCAGGCTTGGCTAATGATATCCCAGTCGATGATTTTATATATCGCATAAATTGCTTGACTTCACAATGTTTAGATGGTAATTTTAGATTGTTATATCACTTTGCTAATTTGTTGTTTACCGGACCAGCTTTGACATTTTTTTGGAGATACCACCGAACGGCTGACCACACAGGCTGGTTTAATCTGTGCACATGCTTGCGAGAAAGATATAAAGACCACAGATCAGACGAAGACATAAAAGACATGGTTAGAAGACGCAAACAACGGGGATCCGAAAGTTTTGATGAATTTTTAGATGCGATTCTTGCTTTGACAGACGCGTTACGGGAAGCAATGTCAGACGTTGAGTTAGTAACCAATGTCAAGCGAAACCTAACACCAGGATTAAGACACGAACTACTTCATGTAAATACTCCAAATCTTGCGACATTGCGCAAAGTATGTCACAAGCATGAATCATTCTATTCGAATTACCTTTCCAAGGCAATTTCTCGACCAATTAAACCACAACGGGTAGTCAACGAGGTAGTCCATGACGATACAACAAGGACGGACTTGACACAGAATCCGGTGGAAACTGGGGACATAAATGCTATACATTCTCTGGAAAATTTGATATGCTGAAACTGCGTGGAAAAGGGACACAGATATCAAGAATGTTTAAAAGCTCGTCGTGTATTTTGCTACGGCTTTGGTGCCGTTAACATTTACAAGCCTACTTGTCCAAAGTGTACTCCTGTTTCGGAAAACTCTCCGGAGGACTTTCGTCGTCTATTAAACGCGAATGTCCGTCAACAATAGCCTCGGATCCAGACTTAAATAAATACACTATTAAACCTGATTCTACCTTCACACCAAACTCATCAAAATCGTACCAGACCAAACTTAAGCCCTACCACGTCCGTTTACACGAATACTTGGACCGTAGATCAACTATCTTCGCTTCAGAACCCAAAGTCAATTTTAGGCCACGTTCGTCAGAGAGACTAAGAGATCTATGGACTCAGCGTCGCACACTTAATAAATACCGTGTTTCAGCAGTTGGTCATACATCAAACGATGTACGGCCGTTCACGACCTTGGAAATATTCAGTCAGCAATATCTAGCCTTGTTAGATAGCGGGGCTACGAAAAGCGTGATTGGAGGGAGCTTAGCGAAAAGAATTTTCGATACTAAAATAAACTTTTACAAAATGAAAGGCGCCGTAAGAACCGCAGATGGACAAAAGCAACATGATATAGGTTCAATTTCGATTCCTATCGTGTATAACTCCATCGCAAATGAGTTCGAATTTTTAATTGTCCCGTCTATCAAGGAAAATGTTCTCTGTGGAATAGATTTCTGGAGAACATTTGGCATTTCGATACATCATTCGAGTACACTGAATGCAGTGGAGTTCGAAAAAGTTGATTCGAATCAGTTGTCGTTAACACTAGCCCAAAAGAAACGCTTACAATCAGTAATCGCCTCTTTCCCTTCATTTGAGAGTGATGGCCTAGGAAAAACTACTCTGGTAGAGCATACCATCGATACTGGGGATTCTAAGCCCATAAAACAGAGGTTTTATCCGTTATCACCAGCAAGGGAAAAATTGTTGTGCGAAGAAGTGGATCGGATGATCGAACTTGGCGTCATTGAAGAAGCTCCAAATTCCGCATGGTCATCTCCTGCTATACTGATTGTCAAACCGGGAAAAGTCCGATTTTGCTTAGACTGCCGCAGGGTAAATGAAGTGACCAGTAAGGATGCATATCCGATACCAAATTTAGATGGTTTGATAAGTAGACTTCCCTGTATATAGTGTGTCGAAAATCGATTTAAAAGATGCCTTTTGGCAAATATGCTTAGATGAATCATCGCGGGCAAAAACAGCATTCACCATTCCGAACAGGCCGTTATATCAGTTTATTCGAATGCCTTTCGGATTGTGTAATGCGCCGCAGACAATGAGCCGACTGATGGACCAAGTTATTCCCTACGACATGAAAGGCCATGTTATGGTTTACCTGGACGATTTACTTGTATTATCGCAAAGTTTTAATGAACATTTAGTTCATTTGGCTGAAATTGCCGCGCGATTGCGTAAGGCAGGATTGACAATTAATATCCGTAAAAGTAATTTTTGTCTAACAAAAGTCGAGTATCTTGGATATATCGTAGGTAAAGGCATCCTGCAACCTAATCCGGCCAAGGTTCAAGCAGTTGCAGATTTTCCAGTACCGTCAACAAAAAGACAGCTGAGACGATTCCTAGGAATGACCGGTTGGTATCAACGGTTTATCCCTCAGTACTCGTCGAGTATCTTCCACCTTACAGAATTGCTAAAGGGCACGTCATTTCGTTGGAATGATGATGCTCAACTTTCGTTTGAAGAAATCAAAAGGAAATTATCCTCAGCACCGTTTTTGATAAACGCAAACTATGAAAAGCCGTTTATAGTCCAATGCGACGCTTCCATGCATGGTGTAGGCGGAGTATTAACCCAATGTGATGAATCAGGAATCGAGCGACCCATCGCGTACATGTCAAAAAAACTAAATAAAGCGCAGCGCAATTATTCCGTTACGGAACTCGAATGTCTTGCTGTTGTATTGGCTGTACAAAAATTTCGCATGTACATCGAAGGACACGATTTTAAAGTCGTAACTGATCATGCAAGTTTACGTTGGTTAATGAACCAAAAAGATCTAAGTGGTAGACCAGCTAGATGGTCATTCAAATTGCAAGGATATAGTTTTGCTATCGAGCATCGCAAGGGTAGTGAGAACGTGGTCGCAGACACGCTTTCCCGCGCCTTTGAGTCAGCAGACGAAGTAGCTGCGGTAGACCTTGAAGTATACCCTGAAATCGACCTGACTTCGGAAGCGTTTCAGTCCAGCGAATACTGTCGGTTAAAAGACAATATTATTCGTTCTAAATTGCCAGATTTCCGAGTTGTGGATGGTTATATATATTATCGAAATGAATTCTCAGCTAGTAGCTTAGACGAGGATATGAGGAGTTGCAAATTATTTGTGCCGTCTGAATTACGTTTGAATGTTATAAAAGCAGCACATGATCAACCAACATCCGCTCATTGTGGAATGGCCAAATGTTAAGAATGTATTTGAAGACATTTTTACTGGCCGAATATGGTGGTCGATGTACGCGAGTACATACGTCATTGCGAGCTCTGCCAAACTTAAAAAGTTCCTAATCGATGCCTCAAGCCACCCATGGGAAATCAAGTAGTCAGCGAAAGGCCTTTCCAAAGTTTACATTTCTCAAGCCCATAAAAAGGCTCAATGCAAAAGTAGTGGTAGATATACTGAAAGAAGATATTTTTGACTGTTTTGGAGTACCCGAGATCATAGTGAGTGACAACGGCACTCAATTTAAAAGCCTGGAATTCTCCTCACTCTTGTCGAAGTACGGCATACAGCATATGTGTACCGGTGTATACTCGCCACAAGCAAAAGCGGTTGAAAGGGTTAATCGTTCGATTAATGCTGCGTTACGAGCATATATTCGGTCAGACCAAAGCCAATGGGATGAATACATTAGTAGCATAAACAGTTCGTTACGAAACACAATACATCAGTCTATTGGATCTTCTCCATATTTCGTTGCGTTTGGGCAAAATATGATTAGGCATGGCAATGATTACAAGCTTCTCAAAAGCTTGAATATGCTAAATGAAGGGCATATAAAACTCGATCGAGTAGACAAATTTCCCGTAATACGTTCTAAAATCATAAAATACATGAACAAAGCATATCAAAATAACTCGCGGACATACAACTTACGCACGCGCCCGTGTTCTTTTGAAGTCGGTCAACTTGTAATAAAACGAAACTTAGTTTTAAGCAATTCGGCTAAGCACTTCAACGCAAAACTTGTACCAGTTGGAACTAAAGTACGTATCAAACGAAAGATTGGCAATTGTATATATCTGTTAGAAGATCTCAGGGGAAAAGAACTTGGTCATTACCATGCTAAAGACATTTGGGAATGTAAGTAATCACCCCTTTTTCAGCTTTTATCTCAGTATTAGTCAATCCTTTCGATTAAACCTGTGTTGTGGTGGGGTGATAAATTTTATTTTTGCAAATTCAAATAATCAATGCCAGTGGCATGAACAGCTGATCGCAATTAATTCCGCTGGGCAGCATTGCACCATAACAGCTTTGCAAATACAGAGATCAGCTTAGGGTAATAACATAACCAGAGTGACCATGACCTATGTTAACAATGACGCCGTTGCGAATGAAAATATCGGGTCTTGGAGGTGTGCTTCTTTCCTGCTTTCAATGTCGGCGTGGCGTCTTTCTTTCCATTTCTTATCGCCAACGAGTGCATTCGCATTAAATTGGAGTACCAATTATAAAAGTTCAGTTTTACACGTGGGCTAAATAAACCACATGCATCAACATCCAAGCTCGTAGTCGATGTCCCTGAAAAAAAAAGAGTAATTATAGACTTCATGCGCTCTCGGGCGCTCGACTATAAGAGTGCACTAGGCTAAAGAACATTTTTCAGTATTCGGACATAACCAATATCCACTAAGGGATCAGACTTAGAGTCGAGGTGTGCGTGTCCTGAAGCCGTAGGAAGGTGCAGGCCCAATTACGGCTCTGCGTTGATGCGTGGAGACAAATTACTCAATACGCGCAGTCCTTGCCGGAGCCAAAGCCAAAGCAACCAATAAGCGACAAGCTGCCGTAGACTGGTAGCAGCGAGTTTATTCCCCGAGGCCGGGCCAAGCTTTCGGTTTCATCTGATTGTCTACAAATAAGCATCAAACCTCGCCTCGTTTGCTCAGACAGACCAACGTGACCACGTGCTTCACCCATATATTCTCGAACCTTCGTTAGCGCAGATCTGGTGGACAGCGAACCAGTGCGCGCAATCACCCGGATTTACAGCATTAACTATATTTGTTAAACGGCATATTGGCCGTAGGCATAATCGAAGGGCATAAGTATATATAACATCCAAATTGCATCTCTTTCCTTTTTATATCACTGACATTGTCTTTCGATCCTGATCTAGCGCGTATATATCGCTGACTATTCTTCGAAAATAATATATTTCTACGTTCACATAATTCAACTAAGATTCCACAGCACATCATCGTCGTCAACAGGCCTGCTGACATCGTTGGATTATACCAAATAGTGAGTACTGTGTGAACAAATAAAAAGGTTATAAGCCAATCAAATATTATCAAAAGTATACCCTATGTAAATTATACATATTATTTGAATCGCGGTTGTAGTCAGCGGGTGTACCCCTAGCAAGGTTTCGCAATTGCAGATGATTTTTGGTTGGATCATTCAGACCAACATTAATTTAAAGTAACGTTAGTTTTGCAGTGCAATCCCGCTCATGTATGCTTTTGCCCAGATTATGTTTAGTTTTATATCACACCGTTATTCTTTTAACGTTATGTATAATGAAGCACGACAATGAATTTAAATTCTCTTTGAATACAATTATATGATAAAATGAAATCTTAACTTTCTTTGGGCACCTTAAGTTAAGAACATCGCATGTCAAGGGTAGTTGCAATAACAATTGCCGATGCAGCTACAGGTAGGGTGGGCGAAGACCGAGGAGCGCCAACATCTTAGTTCCTCGGCTCTATAGGATATTTTCTTCTTGCAGAAAGTAGGCGCTCGTTATATATCGTGGTACCATACCGATTGAGACATACAGATTCACAGAGAGAGAGAGAGAGAGAGAGAGAGAGCGATAGAGAGACACAGAGAGAGAGAGAGAGCGAGAGAGAGAGAGAGAGAGTGAGAGAACGAGAGAGAGCAGGCAGGAAGACAGCCTTACAGACCCGCCGACTGACGGAAAATGAAGAAAACAGACAGACTGACGGGCAGAGAGAGAGAGAGAGAGACAGACAGGTAGACAAACAGGCAGACAGATAGGTAGATAGGCAGACAGACACGCAGACCCACAGACTCACAGACGTACAGACATTAAGAAAGAGAGACAGATACACAGACAGTCAGGCACACAGATAGACAGACAGACAGGCAGACCAATAGACTCGCAGACAGTCAGTCGCACGGGCAGACAGAGAGAGAGAGACAGACAGACAGGCAGGAATTCCTAAAGCCTCGCAGACAGACACACCGGCTGAGACAGACAGGTAGACTTACAGAAAGACAGATATGTAAACAGAGAGACAGGCAGGCAGGTACACAGATAGACAGACAGAAAGGCAGACCGACAGACCGGCAGACAGGCTGACAGATAGGAAGATTGGCAAACGGTCACACCGACCCACAGACTCGCAGACGTACAGGCACAGTGTGAGATACACAGACAGGCAGGAAGACAGAAAGGCAGGAATACCTACAGCATCGCAGACAGACGCACCGGCAGAGACAGACAGGCTGATATATAGACAGACAGACAGATAGTCAGACGGTCACACATAGCCACAGACTTGCAGACATACAGACACACAGGAAGAGAGAGAGATACACAGACAGTCAGGCAGACAGATAGACAGACGCACCGGCGGAGACAGACATGCTGATATACAGACAGACAGAAATGCAGACAGAGAGGCAGGCAGACGGGCAGACAGACAGAAAGGCAGACCAATAGATTCGCAGACATAGAGACACACAGGAAGAGAGAGAGATACACAGACAGGCAGGCAGACAGAAAGGCAGGAACACTTACAGCCTCGCAGGCAGACACACCGGCAGAGACTGCCAGGCTGATATACAGACAGACATACATGCAGACAGAGAGTCAGGCAGACGAGCAGACAGACAGACAGATAGGAATATAGGCAGACGGTCACACAGACTCGCAGACGTACAGGCACACAGGAAGAGAGAGAGAGATGCACACAAAGTCAGTAAGACAGATAGGCAGACGCTCCGGCAGAGACAGACAGGCTGATATACAGACATACAGAAATACAGACAGAGAGGCAGGCGGACGGGCAGACAGACAGACAGGCACTCAGATAGACAGATAGATAGGCAGACCAATAGACTCGCAGACAGTCTGACGCACGGGCAGATGGAGAGAGAGAGACAGACAGCTAGGCAGACCGACCGGTGGACAGACAGACAGAAAGGAAAACAAGCAGTCAGACACGAAGACCCACGGACTCGCAGACATACAGAAACACAGAAAGAGAGAGAGATACACATACAGGCAGGCAGACACACCGGCAGAGACAGACAGGCTGATATACAGACAGTCAAACATGCTGACAGAGAGGCTGGCAGACGGGCAGACAGACAGACAGGCACACAGATGGCCAGACAGAAAGGCAGACCAATAGACTCACAGACAGTCAAACGACTGGACAGAGAGAGAGAGAGAGAGACAAACAGACAGGCAGACCGACCGGCGGACAGATAAGAGAACTGGCAGACAGTCACGCAGACTCACAGACTCGCAGACATAGAGACACATAGGAAGAAAGAGAGAGATACGCGGACAGGCAGGCAGACAGAAAGGCAGGAACACTTACAGCCTCGCAGACACACCGGCAGAGACACCGGCATAGACTGACAGGCTGATATACAGACAGACATACATGCAGACAGAGAGTCAGGCAGACGGGCAGACATACAGACTGGCACGCAGATAAACACACAATAAGGCAGACCAATAGACTCGCAGACAGTCAGACGCAAGGGCAGATAGAGAGAGAGACAGACAGACAGGCAGGAATTCCTAAAGCCTCGCAGACAGACACACCGGTAGAGACAGACAGGAAGACTTACAGAAAGACAGATATGTAGACAGGGGACAGACAGACAGGTACATAGATAGACAGACAGAAAGGCAGACCGACATACCGGCAGACAGACAGACCGGCAGACAGACTGACAGATAGGAAGATAGGCAGACGGCCACACAGACCCACAGACACGCAGACATAAAGACACACGGGAAGAGAGAGAGATACACAGATAGTCAGGCAGACAGATGGACAGGAATACCTACAGCATCGCAGACAGACGCACCGGCAAAGACAGACAGGTTGATAAAGAGACAGACAAACAGATAGGACGGTCACACAGACCCACAGACTCGCAGACATACAGACACTCATATGCACAGACAGACAGACAGAAAGGCAGACCAATAGACTCGCGGACAGAAAAAGACAAACAAGCAGACAGACAGGCTGACCGACCGGCAGACAGACAGACAGATGGGAAGATAGGCAGACGGTCACACAGAACCAATGACTCGCAGACATACAGACACACAGGTAGAGTGAGATACATAGATAGTCGGGAAGACAGATAGGCAGGAATACCTGACAGAGAGCGAGAGAGACAGACAGACAGGCAGGCCGACCGGCGGACAGACAGACAGATAGGATAACAGGCAGACAGACACGCAGACCCACAGACCTGCAGACATACAGAAACACAGAAAGAGATAGAGAGATACACAGACAGGCAGGCAGACACACCTGCAGAGTCAGACAGGCTGATATACAGACAGACAAACATGCAGACAGAGAGAGAGAGGCAGACAGACAGACAGGCACACAGATAGACAGACAGAAAGGCAGACCAATAGACTCACAAACAGCCAAACGCCCGGGCAGAGAGAGAGACAGACAGACAGGCATACAGACCGGCGGACAGATAAGAAAACAGGCAGACAGACACGCAGACACACAGACTCGCAGACACACAGGAAGAAAGAGAGAGATACGCAGACATGCAGGCGGACAGAAAGGCAGGAACACTTACATCCTCGCAGGAAGACACACCGGCAGAGACAGACAGGCTTATATACAGACAGCCAAACATGCAGACAGAGAGGCTGGCAGACGGGCAGACAGACAGACAGGCACACAGATAGCCAGACAGAAAGGCAGACCAATATACTCACAGACAGTCAAACGCCTGGGCAGAGAGAGAGAGAGACAGACAGACAGACAGACCGACCGGCGGACAGATAAGAAAACTGGCAGACAGTCACGCAGACTCACAGACTCGCAGACATAGAGACACACAGGAAGAAAGTTAGAGATACGCGGACAGGCAGGCAAACAGAAAGGCAGGAACACTTGCAGCCTCGCAGACACACCGGCAGCGACACCGGCATAGACTGACAGGCTGATATACAGACAGACATACATGCAGACAGAGAGTCAGGCAGACGGGCAGACATACAGATTGGCACGCAGATAGACACACAAAAAGGCAGACCAATAGACTCGCAGACAGTCAGACGCAAGGGCAGATAGAGAGAGAGACAGACAGACAGGCAGGAATTCCTAAAGCCTCGCAGACAGACACACCGATAGAGACAGACAGGAAGACTTACAGAAAGACAGATATGTAGACAGGGGACAGGCAGACAGGTACACAGATAGACAGACAGAAAGGCAGACCGACATACCGGCAGACAGGCAGACCGGCAGACAGACTGACAGATAGAAAGATAGGCAGACGGCCACACAGACCCACAGACTCGCAGACATAAAGACACACGGGAAGAGAGAGAGATATACAGACAGTCAGGCAGACAGATAGACAGGAATACCTACAGCATCGCAGACAGAGGCACCGGCAAAGACAGACAGGCTGATATAGAGACAGACAAAGAGATAGGACGGTCACACAGACCCACAGACTCGCAGACATACAGACACTCATATGCACAGATAGACAGACAGAAAGTCAGACCAATAGACTCGCGGACAGAAAAAGACAAACAAGCAGACAGACAGGCAGACGGACCGGCAGACAGACAGACAGATGGGAAGATAGGCAGACGGTCACACAGACCCACAGACTCGCAGACATACAGACACACGGGCAAAGAAAGAATGACAAACAAGCAGGTAGACAGGCAGCCCGACCGGCAGACAGACAGACAGATGGGAAGATAGGCAGACGGTCACACAGAACCAATGACTCGCAGACATACAGACACACAGGTAGAGTGAGATACATAGATAGTCGGGAAGACAGATAGGCAGGAATACCTGACAGAGAGAGAGAGACAGACAGACAGGCAGGCCGACCGGCGGACAGACAGACAGATAGGAAAACAGGCAGACAGACACGCAGACCCACAGACCCGCAGACACACAGAAATACAGAAACACAGAAAGAGATAGAGAGATACATAGACAGGCAGGCAGACACACCTAAAGAGACAGGCAGGCTGATATACAGACAGACAAACATGCAGACAGAGAGAGAGAGGCAGACAGACAGACAGGCACACAGATAGACAGACAGAAAGGCAGACCAATAGACTCACAAACAGCGAAACGCCCGGGCAGAGAGAGCGACAGAGAGACAGGCATACCGACCGGCGGACAGATAAGAAAACAGGTAGACAGACATGCAGACCCACAGACTCGCAGACACACAGGAAGAAAGAGAGAGATACGCAGACAGGCAGGCAGACACTCCGGCAGAGACAGACAGGCTGATATACAGACAGCCAAACATGCAGACAGAGAGGCTGGCAGACGGGCAGACAGACAGACAGGCACACAGATAGCCAGACAGAAAGGCAGACCAATAGACTCACAGACAGTCAAACGCCTGGGCAGAGAGAGAGACAGACAGACAGGCAGACCGACCGGCGGACAGATAGGAAAACAGGCAGACAGACGCGCAGACCCACAGACCCGCAGACATACAGAAATACAGAAACACAGAAAGAGATAGAGAGATACATAGACAGGCAGGCAGACACACCTGCAGAGACAGGCAGGCTGATATACAGACAGACAAACATGCAGACAGAGAGTCAGGCAGACGGGCAGAAATACAGACAGGCACACAGATAGACAGACAGAAAGGCAGAACAATAGACTCGCAGACAGTCAGACGCACGGGCAGAGAGAAAGAGAGAGAGAGAGAGAGACAGACAGACCGGTGGACAGTAAGACAGAAAGGATAACAGGCAGTCAGACCCACGGACCCGTAGACATTCAGGAACAGAAACTAGCAGGCGGACAGATTAACAGGAATACCTAAAGCCCCGCAGACAGACACACCAGTAGAGAGACAGGCTGATATACAAACAGACAGACAGGCAGACAGATAGACAGACAGAAAGGCAGACGGACCGGCAGACAGACTGACAAATAGGAAGATTGGCAAACGGTCACACAGACTCGCAGACGTACAGGCACACAGGAAGAGAGAGAGATACACAGACAGTCAGGCAGACAGATAGACAGACGCACCGGCCTAGACAGACAGGCTGATATACAGACAGACAGAAATGCAGACAGAGAGGCAGGCAGACGGGCAGACAGACAGATAGGCACACAGATAGACAGACAGAAAGGCAGACCAATAGACTCACAGACAGTAAGATGCATGGGCAGAGAGAGAGAGAGAGAGAGAGAGAGAGAGAGAGACAGATAGACAGACAGGTAGACCGACTGGCAGACAGACAGACCGATAGGAAGCCGGTCACGCCGACCCACAGACTCGCAGACGTACTGGCACACAGGAAGAGAGAGAGATACACAGACAGTCAGGCAGACAGACGCACCGGCCTAGACAGACAGGTTGATATACAGACAGACAGAAATGCAGACAGAGAGGCAGGCAGACGGGCAGACAGACAGACAGACACTCAGATAGACAGACAGAAAGGCACAACAATAGACTCGCCGACAGTCAGACGCACGGGCAGAGAGAGAGACAGGCAGACAGGCAGACCGACCGGTGGACAGACATACAGATAGGAAAACAAGCAATCAGACACGCAGACCCACGGACTCGCAGACATTCAAAAACACAGGAAAAGGGAAAGAGAGAGTTACACAGACTAGCAGGCGGACAGATTATCAGGAATACCTTAAGCCCCGCAGACAGACACACCGGCAGAGAGACAGGCTGATATACAAACAGACAGACAGGCAGACAGATAGACACACAGAAAAGCAGACAGACAGACCGGCAGACAGACTGACAGATAGGAAGATTGGCAGACGGTCACACAGACCCACAGACTCGCTGACGTACAGGCACACAGGAAGAGAGAGAGATACACAGGCAGTCAGGCAGATAGACAGACGCACCGGCCTAGACAGACGAGTAATATACAGACAGACAGAAATGCAGACAGAGAGGCAGGCAGACGGGCAGACAGACAGACAGGCACACAGATAGACAGACAGAAAGGCAGACCAATAGACTCGCAGACAGTAAGATGCACGGGCAGAGAGAGAGAGAGAGCATACCAATAGACTCGCCGACAGTCAGACGCACGGGCAGAGAGAGTGAGAGAGACAAACAGACAGGCAGACCGACCGGTGGACAGACAGACAGAAAGGAAAACAAGTCAGACACGCAGACCCACGGACTCGCAGACATTCAAAAACACAGGAAAAGGGAAAGAGAGAGAGATACACAGACTGGCAGGCGGACAGATTATCAGGAATACCTTAAGCCCCGCAGACAGACTCACCGGCAGAGAGACAGGCTGATATACAAACAAACAGACAGGCAGACAGATAGACACACAGAAAAGCAGACAGACAAACCGGCAGACAGACTGACAGATAGGAAGATTGGCAGACGGTCACACAGACCCACAGACTCGCAGACGTACAGGCACACAGGAAGAGAGAGAGAGATACACAGACAGTCAGGCAGACAGATAGACAGACGCACCGGCCTAGACAGACAGGCTGATATACAGACAGACAGAAATGCAGACAGAGAGGCAGGCAGACGGGCAGACAGACAGAGAGGCACTCAGATAGACAGACAGAAAGGCAGACCAATAGACTCGCAGACAGTAAGATGCACGGGCAGAGAGAATGAGAGACAGACAGACAGGTAGACCGACCAGCGGACAGACACACAAATATAACGGAAAACAGGCAGACAGACACGCAGACCCACAGACTCGCTGACATAGAGACACACAGGAAGAAAGAGAGGGATACTCAGACAGGCAGGCAGACAGATAGGCAAGAATACCTACAGCATCGCAGACAGCGAACCGGCAGAGACAGACAGGCTGATAAATAGACAGACAGACAGATAGTCAGACGGTCACACAGACCCACAGACTCGCAGACGTACAGGCACACAGGAAGAGAGAGAGATACACAGACAGTCAGGCAGACAGATAGACAGACGCACCTGCCTAGACAGACAGGCTGATATACAGACAGACAGAAATGCAGACAGAGAGGCAGGCAGACGGGCAGACAGACAGATAGGCACACAGATAGACAGACAGAAAGGCAGACCAATAGACTCGCAGACAGTAAGATGCATGGGCAGAGAGAGAGAGAGAGAGAGAGAGAGACAGATAGACAGACAGGTAGACCGACTGGCAGACAGACAGACCGATAGGAAGCCGGTCACGCCGACCCACAGACTCGCAGACGTACTGGCACACAGGAAGAGAGAGAGATACACAGACAGTCAGGCAGACAGACGCACCGGCCTAGACAGACAGGTTGATATACAGACAGACAGAAATGCAGACAGAGAGGCAGGCAGACGGGCAGACAGACAGACAGACACTCAGATAGACAGACAAAAAGGCACAACAATAGACTCGCCGACAGTCAGACGCACGGGCAGAGAGAGAGACAGGCAGACATGCAGACCGACCGGTGGACAGACATACAGATAGGAAAACAAGCAATCAGACACGCAGACCCACGGACTCGCAGACATTCAAAAACACAGGAAAAGGGAAAGAGAGAGTTACACAGACTAGCAGGCGGACAGATTATCAGGAATACCTTAAGTCCCGCAGACAGACTCACCGGCAGAGAGACAGGCTGATATACAAACAGACAGACAGGCAGACAGATAGACACACAGAAAAGCAGACAGACAGACCGGCAGACAGACTGACAGATAGGAAGATTGGCAGACGGTCACACAGACCCACAGACTCGCTGACGTACAGGCACACAGGAAGAGAGAGAGATACACAGGCAGTCAGGCAGATAGACAGACGCACCGGCCTAGACAGACGAGTGATATACAGACAGACAGAAATGCAGACAGAGAGGCAGGCAGACGGGCAGACAGACAGACAGGCACACAGATAGACAGACAGAAAGGCAGACCAATAGACTCGCAGACAGTAAGATGCACGGGCAGAGAGAGAGAGAGAGCATACCAATAGACTCGCCGACAGTCAGACGCACGGGCAGAGAGAGAGAGAGACAGACAGACAGGCAGACCGACCGGTGGACAGACAGACAGAAAAGAAAACAAGTCAGACACGCAGACCCACGGACTCGCAGACATTCAAAAACACAGGAAAAGAGAAAGAGAGAGATACACAGACTGGCAGGCGGACAGATTATCAGGAATACCTTAAGTCCCGCAGACAGACTCACCGGCAGAGAGACAGGCTGATATACAAACAAACAGACAGGCAGACAGATAGACACACAGAAAAGCAGACAGACAAACCGGCAGACAGACTGACAGATAGGAAGATTGGCAGACGGTCACACAGACCCACAGACTCGCAGACGTACAGGCACACAGGAAGAGAGAGAGATACACAGACAGTCAGGCAGACAGATAGACAGACGCACCGGCCTAGACAGACAGGCTGATATACAGACAGACAGAAATGCAGACAGAGAGGCAGGCAGACGGGCAGACAGACAGACAGGCACTCAGATAGACAGACAGAAAGGCAGACCAATAGACTCGCAGACAGTAAGATGCACGGGCAGAGAGAATGAGAGACAGACAGACAGGTAGACCGACCAGCGGACAGACACACAAATATAACGGAAAACAGGCAGACAGACACGCAGACCCACAGACTCGCTGACATAGAGACACACAGGAAGAAAGAGAGGGATACTCAGACAGGCAGGCAGACAGATAGGCAAGAATACCTACAGCATCGCAGACAGCGAACCGGCAGAGACAGACAGGCTGATAAATAGACAGACAGACAGATAGTCAGACGGTCACACATACCCACAGACTCGCAGACATATAGACACACAGGAAGGTCGAGAGACACAGACAGTCAGGCAGACAGATAGACAGACGCACCGGCAGAGACAGACATGCTGATATACAAACTGACAGAAATGCAGACAGAGAGGCAGGCAGACGGGCAGACAGACAGAAAGGCAGACCAATAGACTCGCAGACATAGAGACACACAGGAAGAAAGAGTGAGATACACAGACAAGCAGGCAGACAGACGCACCGGCAGAGACAGACAGGCTGATATACAGACAGCCAAAACTGCAGACTGAGAGGCAGGCAGACGGGCAGACAGACAGACAGGCACACAGATAGACAGATAGAAAGGCAGACCTATAGACTCGCAGACAGAAAGACGCACGGGCAAAGAAAGAAAGACAAACAAGCAGACAGACAGGCAGACCGACCGGCAGACAGACAGACAGAAGGGAAGATGGGCAGACGGTCACATAGACCCACAGACTCGCAGACATACAGACACACAGGTAGAGAGATGCATAGATAGTCGGGAAGACAGATAGGCAGGAATACCTACAGCCTCGCTGACAGACACACCGGCAGAGACAGACAGGTAGGCTTACAGACAGACAGATATGTAGTCAGAGAGACAGGCAGATGGGTAGACGAACAGACAGGTACACAGATGGACAGACAGGCAGACAGTCACACAGACCCACATACTCGCAGACATACGGACACACGGGAAGAAAGACAGACGCGCAGGAAGAGAGAAAGCTACACAGACAGTCAGGCATACAGATCGACAGGAAAACCTACAGCATCGCAGACAAACGCACCGGTAGAGACAGACATTCTGATATTGTAGCATGCAGAACGGTATATATGCGATCTTGTGCTCTATTCAAGAGGTCACCAGCTTCGTAAGGTTGATGTTCTTCCGCAGAGGTGAAGAGATTCGGAAGGTGTGCACTTCTAGCGTTGCTCTAAACTATGCTCGTCGGATTTGGCGTGGGTCTTTTCCTGTTCTCTTCACATATCTCTCCTTTTGTGCTCAGAGAGGTTAAGTGCACTGACTGTATACTAATAAGATGAAGGTCCAATAGGGTGTATTTGGGCTGTACCCACGTACAGAATTAATATAAATGAGAACGGCGGACTGTTATGCGAGAATTTCAGTGACTAGGGTGCGGTAGGTGTTGATCGCTCCCTATTCTTTACTCTCCCAACCTTGGTAACTCGTGATTAACTTGGGTGGTTACCCCTTTTCTAATGTTTTATTTAAATTATCATAAACACTATGACACCAGCATAGGATCGTACCGGCGACGGACCTTTCTATACAATTTATCGGTACATTTTAATTAAAGTAAACTTCAGATAACAATCATCTGATCCATATAAGAATGCTTTACTCTTTAGCATTTTCCTTTTTATACCCTTGCAGAGGGTATTATAATTTTGTCGTGAAATGTGTAACGCATAGAAGGAGACATCTCCGACCCCATAAAGTATATATATTCTTGATCAGTATCAACAGCCGAGTTGATATAGCCATGTCCGTCTGTCCGTCTGTCCGTCTGTCCGTCTGTCTGTTTCTATGCGAACTAGTCTCTCAGTTTTAAAGCTATCTTTATGAAACTTTGCAGAAGTCCCTCTTTCTGTTGCACGCAGCTCATATGTCAAAACCAGCTGGATCGGACCACTATATCATATAGCTGTCATAGGAACGATCGGTCGAAAAGTAGGTTCTTGTATGAAAAACATTTTTGTTTATAAAGTTATCTTTACTAAACTTGGTATTTATTAGTTTTACTACGTTCCCCATATATATGCAAAATTCTATTAAGATCGGACAACTATATCATATAGCTGCCATAGGAACAATCGGTCGAAAATTAAGTTTTTGTATGGAAAATTTTTATGTTTTTCAAGATATCTTGACCAAACTCGGTACTTATTAGTTTTACTAAGCTCCCCATATATATGCAAAATTCTTTTCGGATCGGGCAACTATATCATATAGCTGCCATAGGAACAATCGGTCGAAAATTAAGTTTTTGTATGGAAAATTTTTATGTTTTTCAAGATATCTTGACCAAACTCGGTACTTATTAGTTTTACTAAGCTCCCCATATATATGCAAAATTCTTTTCGGATCGGGCAACTATATCATATAGCTGCCATAGGAACGATCGGTCGAAAATTAAGTTTTTGTATGGAAAATTTTTATGTTTTTCAAGATATCTTGACCAAACTCGGTACTTATTAGTTTTACTACGCTCCTCATATATATGCAAAATTCTATTAAGATCGGGAAACTATATCATATAGCTGCCATAGGAACGATCGGTCGAAAATTAAGTTTTTGTATGGAAATTTTTTTTTTGTCAAGATATCTTGACCAAACTTGATATTTATTATTTTTACTATGCCCCCCATATATATGCAAAATCCTATTAAGATCGGACAACTATATCATATAGCTGCCATAGGAACGATCGGTCGAAATTAAGTTGTTGTATGGAAAACTTTTTATACCCTTGCAGAGGGTATTATAATTTTGTCGTGAAATGTGTAACGCATAGAAGGAGACATCTCCGACCCCATAAAGTATATATATTCTTGATCAGTATCAACAGCCGAGTTGATATAGCCATGTCCGTCTGTCCGTCTGTCCGTCTGTCTGTTTCTATGCGAACTAGTCTCTCAGTTTTAAAGCTATCTTTATGAAACTTTGCAGAAGTCCCTCTTTCTGTTGCACGCAGCTCATATGTCAAAACCAGCTGGATCGGACCACTATATCATATAGCTGCCATAGGAACGATCGGTCGAAAAGTAGGTTCTTGTATGAAAAACATTTTTGTTTATAAAGTTATCTTTACTAAACTTGGTATTTATTAGTTTTACTACGTTCCCCATATATATGCAAAATTCTATTAAGATCGGACAACTATATCATATAGCTGCCATAGGAACAATCGGTCGAAAATTAAGTTTTTGTATGGAAAATTTTTATGTTTTTCAAGATATCTTGACCAAACTCGGTACTTATTAGTTTTACTAAGCTTCCCATATATATGCAAAATTCTTTTCGGATCGGGCAACTATATCATATAGCTGCCATAGGAACAATCGGTCGAAAATTAAGTTTTTGTATGGAAAATTTTTATGTTTTTCAAGATATCTTGACCAAACTCGGTACTTATTAGTTTTACTACGCTCCCCATATATATGCAAAATTCTATTAAGATCGGGAAACTATATCATATAGCTGCCATAGGAACGATCGGTCGAAAATTAAGTTTTTGTATGGAAATTTTTTTTTTGTCAAGATATCTTGACCAAACTTGATATTTATTATTTTTACTATGCCCCCCATATATATGCAAAATCCTATTAAGATCGGACAACTATATCATATAGCTGCCATAGGAACGATCGGTCGAAATTAAGTTGTTGTATGGAAAACTTTTTTGTTTTTTAAGACATTTTAACCATACTCGGTTAATTAACTGTCATTAACTATTTCCCTGTACTTCTTAGATACGGGCAAAGCACTATGAGCATTATGAAAAGGTTGGGTCTGCAAGGGTATTAAATCTTCGGCGTGCCGAAGATAGCCCTTCCTTCTCGTTTTTTTTTCTTTTGCCTAAACTAATGGGTAACAGGGCGGTGTTAAACTATTATATATATTCATGTTAATACACGAGCATTCCGAGTGCGATAATGCCGATTAAATAATTCGCCAATAATAGGCCGTACTCACTGTAAGTTATATTCAGACTTGTCACTCACTGTTATATCCATCGGTGCAGGTCCGTTGGGCCCATCGAAAGTGCATTTGGTGTGGTGCTTTAAAGCTTTTGGTAGCTGTGCATAAAGAAAATTATTTAAACGGAAATCGCTGCTACGGGTAACGCTACTATGTACTCACAGGAAATTCGTATATTAATGTTACATTAAAACAATAAAGAAAGCAAAGAAAATAATTAAAATCTAAGAATCCAAACTCAGATTGGCTGGCCTCCAGACAACATCAAACAGCTGCTAATCCTATGCGGCTTGACGAAGGATAATTCCACCTAGAACGCATGCGCGCGAGGTACCGAACGCGCTAGACTATTCGATTGCGGTTAACTCGATTTCGTTTTCAGATAAAGACTTCTCTTTCACTCCTTTGTGTCACACCTACGCTTCACGCTATCAAGCGCGGCTATATTCTGCCGAGTAAGATAAGGTATGCAAGACACAACTCGGTGGTTTTAAGCATTAGACAAATATATAGCGATGAAAAGGGCCGGTATAAGCTTTAAGTTGAGCCAACTGCGCCTCAGCCGGTGTGAACTGGAGCTTAACTAATTCGCCGAATAATCGCCGCTGCTAACGCTCCCTGTAAAAAGGTGGATCTACGTTAAACAGTTCTGACTGTCTTTCATGGAAAAGTATCACCTGTTCCAACACTATGTCGCGTACGCGAATACTTCTTAACCAAACACGTTTGTCTTCAATTTTGATTATAACCGAAAAAGTTTAACACGTGTAATCTTAGCAATGCTAATTAGAAAAATGAGCAGACGATATGACTCCGTTGCGTCTGTTCGATTTCACAGATCAAGACAAAGTGGACGAGTGCGACCTCGTGGATTACTCACTTTGGCTATGCAACTACTGTGCAACGCCAGCTACTTTTGTCGCTTGTGATATTTAACGGAACTATGGCGTGATTTCTTCTCTTATTCTTTGATGCCGTTTCTTGTCGCTTTATGCATAAGGTGCGAAACTGACGCGAGGAGATGCAACTAACACAACAGCCGAGGCGTGGGAGCGAGACGACATTAGGCTGACTACCTCGAGAGATAATACTCTACTTTAATTGCTGGGTATATACGACTTAATATTAAAAGTTTAATTTTTCAAACTTACTGGCCCCCACACCACAGTTAATACTACGAGAGTATCAACTGGAGAAGATAGTAACTGAAAAAGGTAACTTCGTTTATCAGTTTGGGTCTATAGTTTTATGTGGTTTAAGTGATACACTCCAATAGATTTGTTGTTTTCATTTGAAAGTTCAAAATCCGTCGGACTTAAT
Source organism: Drosophila borealis (assembly GCA_035045885.1). Lineage (NCBI taxonomy): Eukaryota > Metazoa > Arthropoda > Insecta > Diptera > Drosophilidae > Drosophila > Drosophila borealis. The sequence goes on along the minus strand of JAWNOR010000282.1, from coordinate 107,878 downwards.
TTCTTGACAGCCCTTGCTTTATTGAAGGCTGGGGCGAGTTTGCTACTTAACTTATTGCTTGCATTACTTTGTGCAAAGTCACGTGCGTAAACAATATCGCCTTCATTTAGTTTTATTGTGCGGCTTCGCAGATTATAGGTTTTCGCGTTAGCTGCATGAGCTTTAGAGATGTTACTTTTAGCTTTCGCGCGCACTAGTTGCAATAGATCAGGTGTTTTTAATGAAGTGTCGTCTGTAACTAAGTTTACTTTCCTAAGAAGTTCATAGTCTTTACCATTCATGATCATATTCTTGCCAAAGCACAAAAAGTATGGTGGAAATCCTGTACTACGATGCACACTAGACCTCAGTGATCCGCTAATTTCATTCAGATACTTGTCTCAACTTGTGTGATCCATTCCTACATATGCGCGTATAGCTGCTAAAATGGAACGGTTCAATCGTTCGCTTGCATTCGCCTGTGGAGAATAATTTGCGGTGCATATGTGTGACGTGCCGAAGCGAGTTAAAAACGCTTCAAAGTAGCCGGATTTGAATTGGGACCCATTATCTGTTAAAATGGATTCGGGTACTACAAATGTGTAAAATACATGATTCTCTAAGAACGCACAGACGTTAACTTTTTCAACGGGTGCAGGATGTGAAACTTCGTGTGGTGGTCGACAATGACTAAAAGACCGATGTTTCCGTTTTATGACCGTGGGTATGGACCTAATAGATCCATGTACAATTTTTGGAATGGTCTTTCCGATGTCATGTCTAGGTCCCCTCCTTTATCTCTTCCTGAGGATGTATATCATCCTACTTTAGAGGTTGCAATGTTCAATTGTAATCCTCTCATTTCATGCTCATCAGCCAATAGGCCCCGCCGTTGCTTTCGCAAGGGAAATTATTCATTGCTGAATCAGCTTATTTATGCAACCGATTGGTCTTTCTTATATGACTCGGTTGACATGAATACTGCTATTAACTTTTTTTATAACACCCTAAACTCCCTCTTAGATATGTGTATTCCCAAGTCAATTCCTTCGACTACCTCTCCAAACCCACCTTGGTTTAGTCCCAGATTAAAGAATCTAAAAAATATAAAATCCAAATATTTTAAAAAGTTTAAAAAGTCTGGTTCGTGTACTGACTTGGCTAAATATTCCATAGCCAAGTCGAACTTCTTTCTTCTGAATTCTCAATGCTATGAGAATTATCTAACTCGTTGCAAAAGGCAATTTGCCCTGAATCCAAGACAGTTTTACAATTTTGTAAACTCGAAGCGTAAATCTTCAAGTTTGCCATCTTCTTTTTCACTCGGGATGGATAAAGCTAGCAATGACTCTGATTCTGCTAACCTATTTGCTAATTTTTTTCAATCAACTTACTCTTCAGTCTGTCCTAATCATAATTCTTACCCTTATACTATTACTTCCTCTAGTTCTATACCTCCCCCTGTTATTTCCCATTCCTCTCTCCTTTTAGCTATAAATTCTTTAAAATCTTCTTTCTCTCCTGGGCCTGACAATATCCCTAGTTGTCTACTCAAGGAGTGTAGTTCTTCCCTTGTTTATCCATTGCTAAAGCTTTTTAATCTATCCCTTGAATCTTCTGTCTTTCCATCTCTTTGGAAAGAATCTTATATCATTCCTCTCCACAAGAAAGGTGGAAAGTCTGATATACTAAATTACAGGGGCATTGCAAAACTGTCCGCGATTCCTAAATTATTTGAAAAAATAATCACTTCGAATTTGCAGCATTTCTGCAAATCAGTTGTTTCCCCTGTTCAACATGGATTCGTAAAGAATCGGTCAACAACGACCAATCTGCTAGAATTTACTTCCTTGGTAAATGATGCTTTCCTTTCGAAAATGCAAACTGATGTCATATACACTGACTTCAGTAAGGCGTTTGACTCCGTGCACCATGACATTTTACTTTTTAAACTTGACCGAATAGGGTTTCCTCCGTCTCTTTTGCTTTGGATTAGTTCTTATTTAAAAGGTAGGACCCAAAGAGTAATGCTGAGGCTGACTACCTCTAAACAGGTTCACGTTACTTCTGGTGTTCCTCAAGGTAGTCATCTTGGACCTTTACTCTTTACTCTTTTTATAAATGATCTTCCCTCTGTTATATCCCATGCCCGAGTACTCATGTATGCGGACGACGTGAAACTTATTCTATCATACACCAATCCCCTACATTTTTCTCGTCTTCAAGACGATTTGAACGCTATGCAACTTTGGTGCTCGGCCAATCAATTGCATCTGAATTGTTCAAAGTGTATGTTTATGACATTTAATCGTACTACACCTTATCTTGTCAGTTATACCATCGACAATACCCCATTGCAACGTATACTAACAGTTAAGGATCTAGGCGTTCTTTTTGATTCTAAACTCTGTTTCAATCTTCACATAGATACCATCGTTAATGAGGCAAAAGGTGTACTTGGTTTCATTAAACGATGGTCTAAAGAGTTTAACGATCCTTTTATAACGAAACTTCTGTACATCTCTCTTGTTCGCCCTATCCTTGAATACTGCTCTTGCATCTGGTCTCCGCAGTATAACAATAGCCAGGATCGTATTGAATCTGTTCAGAAGCAATTTCTGCTTTTTGCCTTACGAGGTTTAAATTGGGACCCTAATCTTCGGTTGCCATCCTATTCCAGCAGGCTGCTTCTTCTTAATCTTCCGTCGTTAACCAACCGTAGGACAATTCTCGGTGTTGTCTTTCTACATAAGTTGGTTATTGGCGATATCGATTCTCCTTTTCTGTTAGGGCGTCTTCAATTCTCTGTTCCGGCTAGACCAACCAGAAATTACCGCCCCTTATTCCTATCGACGTGCACAACAGACTACGCTATGCACAATTCTTTTCGCGTGCTATGTAAAAATTACAATAGTTTGCATCACGTTTTCTCTACCGAACTTTCTCTACCCCTAATAAAATCGTTGCTTTCAGGATACCTTCGGGAAGTCACTGACCATTCCCAGCTATGAGCAGGGGCATGGCTAGCCGGGCTGGCTGAAAATTTTCCCCCACCGGGTCGGTGATTTCCCATTACTCCCAATACTATCTCTTTATTCTATCTAATTAACACTCTGCATATCTAGCATACAGTTCTATACTTTATTAACAATCTTCCTCCTTTCTTTTCTTCCTATTTATGCTATATTCTTAAATAATATAGCAAATTAACATTATTTTTTATTTTACGTAAGAACACTTTTTCCTACTTACACCCTTCTTTTTAGATGTAGGCTCTAATAGCGTCACTGACAAAATTAGCTGTGAAAAGGGGCACAGCTGGCCGGACTGGCAAATAAAACACCTCCATCGGTCGGTGATGCTATTTGAAATTTGTGTTCTCTATCTAGGCTTTTAGCATTTAATTTTTCTAATTGTATTTATAATGTGTTGAATAATTGGAAGACACTCGTTTTGTCGACCACATATAAATAAATAAATAAATAAATAAATGGGTTTGCCCATTGGCGGCCTCAGAACAGTATTAGGACCTTTTGTTGACTTGCATGTGGAACAATTGGATATATAGTCACGAATTTGCGTTACCATGCCGGGCCAAAAGAGATGTCGCTTTAACTTTTCTACCATTTTGCCGATTCCGATGTGTACTGAATCCGCCGGATTGTGGACTCGGTATAAGACCTGTTCTCTCAAGTTGACTGGAACCCAAAGCTTCCAACAGTCTGACCTAGCTATATCCTCATCTTTTACGGGTTCAGTTCGCTTATATACAAATTTATCGACAACCTTTAGGTCTGGTAGCTGAGGCTGGTTATCATTTATGTTATTTATCAAATCTAGATATTCCTGGGGAGTAAATTCTTTAGTCGATACGTCAATAATTGGTCCAAAACTCAAAAGTTCGCAAATGTCCGCTTCGTACCTCCGGGACAGGGTATCGGCAACGACGTTTTGCGATCCGCTACGATGCTTAATTTCGAATGAAAAGCCTTGCAATCGGATCGACCATCTGGCCAAGCGCCCTGATAGATCCTTTTGCCCCATTAGCCACTGTAAAGAAGCGTGATCTGTAACTACCGTTAATTCTTGTCCTTCAATGTAGGCTCGGAATTTATTTATTCCTTTAATGACTGCTAAGCATTCTAGTTCGGTGACTGAATAATTTCATTGAGCTTTAGACAATTACATATATGCAATTGGTAACTCGACGCCATCATCATTTGCTTGGGCCAACACACAGCCAAGACCATGTAGGCTTGCATCACACAATAATATAAAAGGTTTCGAAAAACAAGGCGTCCTCAAAACAGGTGCAGCTGTCAACTTGTTTTTCAATAGTTCAAGGGCTTCTTTCGCTTCCGAATTCCAATTCATTGATTTTTTCTTTTTCAGAAGTTCAGTTACGGGAAAGGTTATCGCAGCGTAGTTTTCTTCAAACCGTCGATACCATCCGGCGAGACCTAAGAATCGTCTCAATTGCTTCACCGTGGTTGGGACTGGGAATTCATTAATCGCATTAACCTTACCAGGGTCGACTTTGAGCTGTCCATGGCCGATAATGAATCCTAAATATTTTATCTCGGTCATGCAAAATTTTGACTTGGCTATATTAATGGTCAAGTTCGCCTTACGAAGATATATACCTATTTCTTCTAACAGAATCATGTGCGAAACAAAGTCGTCGGAAAAAACCAAGAGATCGTCCAAATATACAAATATTCTTGTTCGTAGACTTGCTGGGATTATTTGATCCATGAGCCTGCATAGAGTCTGTGCGGCATTACATAGTCCGAAAGGCATCACTTTATATTGGTACAAGGGCCTATTTGGTATTGTAAACGCCGTGCATAGTCTAGACTTTTTATCAAGCGGGATTTGCCAAAATGCATGTTTCATATCGAGACCAGTGATAAAACGAGCGGGAGGCAAGCGACAAAGAATGCCGTCTACGTGTGGTAGCGGGTACGCGTCTTTCAGCGTCAGCTTTTTCAGTTCTCTGGAATCTAAGCACAAACGAACTTTCTCTCCCTTCTGTACTAACACGCCATGGACTCTTTGATTCTTCTATCACGTCTAGTGCCAGTGTTTTCAATTTCGGCAAACATATGTTTTTCTTTGGCAGGGGAAACTGGCCAATGACGCTGCTTGACGGGCTTAGCATCAGCTTCGTCGATGTTATGCTCTATTAGGTGTGTGCGTCCCAAGCCTTCTTTCTCGTAAGAGGGTAGCTCGCTAATCACTGAACTGAGTTTGCGCTGCTGAGCTGCTGAGAGAGAATGCAATTTCGCACTAATTATTGTGTTATCATCTCGACCTACATCTAGTTCTGCCACCGATTCTGAGGGAAGATCTGTGATTCTATTAAGTAAACCAAAATCTCTCCAGAAATCGATTCCCAAGTAACAGTTTTGTTCAAGGTCAGGTATTACAAAGAATTCTACTAGTTTAGTTTGGTTGCGATAAGTTATTTCAACGACGAGTCTGCCAACTACAGAACACTTGGCATTATTGGCTGTTGTGATTTGCCCAGTACACTTATGTAGCTGTGGATGTCTGAGGAACTTTTGTGCGGCTACGCCGCCAATGCAGCTTATAGTTGCACCTGAGTCTAAAAGAGTGGTATAACTATTATCGTCGATTTTGATATCGGTGTACAATCGGTTATCTGAATTCAAGAATACGGCGAAAATAAGCTTTTTATGGCTCTCTTCTACCTTTTTCCAGAAAAACCTCATTCGCAAGGTTGAACGTCATGGTTTTCGAATCAATACGCAACTGTCTACGTCTCCGAAGATGCGCTTCCTGGCTGATGCATAGTGAGCTGCTCGAACTTGGTATGGGTGGTGAATCTCTAGTTTAGTTTGATGTATCTGGCATGGTGGGTTACATTGTCTATATGAAATCGAATTTGTGACTTCGGTCTGAGTACTACAATCTGCTTTTAATGGTTCGGATGCGAAAGGTTTTTGTTGGCTGACGCATCCCTTCTGCGGTTTTCCGATGGGTTACATGTTGGGCAATTTGGCTTATAGGTGTTCTTCATCCCACATCCATAACAAAAGATGATACGCGCCTCAAGACAATCTTCGAACCGATGGCCTGACTTTACGTAGTTCCTTAATTGCTTGTGCTGCAGCGCTGAAACTTCTATTTCTTCGGCGTCCGACCCATTATCGAGCTGGGAGACAGTAGGGCGTTGGGGAAAAATATTTTTCACTGATTGGGGCTTAACTTGTTTGGAAAATTGCTCGTGAGTGCGAATAGCTTCTCTTAAACGCGCTACGGTGTTTATGCCTAAGTGCATTAGCTCGTAATGAGAAGTCGTACTAACGATTCTTCTGAAATTATGGTTTTTAGGCGAGACACGAGTCTCTCGACTTGGAACTGATATTCCTCGAAAGTTCCCTTGTCGCCTTGACGTCTGCTGTTAATTGCCTCCCAGATATCCATATCTGTTTCAATGTCATCAAATTTCTTTCTAAACTCTCTACAAAACTCGTCCCAAGTAAACTGAGGGCAAGCGCGATGAAACCTCCAATACCACTCGATGGCTTTCCCACCGAAGAAAAGGTGTAAGTGATCGCATAGAAGCTGATAGTCCCCGTTTAAATTCTGTTGAGCTAGCGCTCGACCTCTGTAGAGAAACTCGTCCGTTTGCAGACCATCTCTAGCTGCATCGAATTTGATTCGCCAACTCTGAATAATGTTTGTAACTTTGTCTGGCAGAACCGAAGCGTTTGGTCTCCTGGCGTTGCCATTGTATTGGTTATTGAGATGACCTGAACTTGAGGATGTATTCTGGTTTCGGTCTGCTATAAAAACTGATTCATCGGGTGGAGTAAACACTCTTTTTCGACCCGAGCGATGACTATTACTGTCAACCTGACGTGTCGACAACTGTTCCTGAATCAATGCTGTCAGGTCCTGAATGAGCTGTTGCTGTTGAAGCTGCATAGCCTGAATTTTTTGGTTTATATCGTCCACACTTTGTGGTTTAGGGGCTTCGTGAGACACGCTTGCCTTACTCGCGCAAATGTTTGGCAGCGGCGCAAGTTGGCTCTGCTGTTGGGATCTGGTCTCCACACCGCGGAGCTGTACTGCGTTACTAATTCTGCTTGTTCTGCCTCTACCTCGATTGCCGGTACTGCTGTTTTCCGATGCTTCCTCATGAGTGGCAATGTCGAGGTTGATTGAATTATTGAGTTCAGCCTGAAATCTTTCAATATCCTCATTTGTTGGCTTTAGCCTTTTTCTTTTTGGCTGCTGTAGAGGGTTGGGGTGGACAATAGCCAGAAGAGGAAGATGGTCCGAAGAGAGGTCGAATTTGGCTTCGATAGCGAGTGAGTTCTGCCTGAGGCCACCATATATAAAGAAGTAAAATGCGCTAGGAGTGCGTTGCGAGTTGTACGCGTAATATGTTGCATCTCCGGCTGCCAAGACATCGCATCTGCAGTCGATAATGGCTTCTTGCAAACTCTGCCCCCTCGTACAGGCTCTGATGTTTCCCCATAGCCTGTGTTTCGCATTCCAGTCCCCTCTCGCAATGAACTTTTGTCCTAGGTTCATTATAAGGAACTCAAAATTGGCTTTGGTCCATGTCACAGTCGGCGGGAGGTAAAGAGAAGCAATTGTGAAATCTCCTCTGCTGGTGTTTATCTTGAGGGGGTGGTGGCTCAGGCTACTGCGGATTAAAATTCCGGCACCTCCTCTACGGTAGTTGCAAGGGTGTTGAGTCAGATATTAAGTGTATCCGGGGACATATATTTTTGTGCACATGTGCATTAGTGTTTCCGTTAGGAGCATTATGTCAATATTGTGGGTGGCGAGGAAGGTCCTTAGTTCATTGATTTTCTTGTTAAGGCCATCCGCGTTCCATAATCCGATCCTTAATTGGCTCATTTTGAAGGGATAAGGCGTGAAATCAGCGTCATCAGGATGTGCTGAGTTTCCGAGTTTTTTTTGGATAGTATTGAGGATCTGGTCCATTCTTGTGGTAAGCTTTTGTATGGCATCTTCAAGAGCCGCTATTCTCGAGTTGGTATTCTCGCTCGGGTAATTTCCGGGAATGTTGTTGAACTGCCTTTCGCACTCTTTTTTTGCAGTGTTGCCCGATCTGAGCATCTCCGCAAATGACATATTTGCCAGCTACCATAGGTGGAAGGATAAATTGGTTTGTATCCCTTTTTTGCCGAGCGTGGTTATTATGGGCCTTGTGAAACGGAGCCGAGATATTAGGGGCCGGCTTGCGTACCTTGATACGGTCTATGTACCATTTACAGCCTTTGTAGTTGGCAGAGTGGTTTCCGCCGCAGTTGGCGCAGAAGAAGTTGGCTTCCTGGACTGCTTTGCAGAGAGGAGATCCTGTTGGGTGCTCTACCGCACATCTTCCACAGATGAATTGCTTCATGCAGTAATTTTTTGTATGTCCATAATCTTGGCATCGGTGGCATTGTACAATGTCAGCAGATCGGCGGGGGCGTTCTACTATGACTCCTTGGCGGCATAGAAGGTTTATTTTAAGTGCTTCCTTATTGTTGGGGGCCGGTTTGAAGTCCAAGAAAAACATATGTAGCCTGTCTTGCTCCGTGCCATTTGAGGCTTTGCTTTAGGATTGAAGATATTAACTACATTGTGTCCTTTGTCTTGCATCTGCTTGATAATATAGCCTTGGGCAGTAGAGGACGCCATCTGTTTGATGACAATGCGGAAAAGCTTATCTTCTTGGAGTTGGTAGTGGTAATTTTGGCATTTCGTTTGTTCCATAAAGGCAACTACTTTTGCGGAAGGTTGGATGGTATGACTTTGTCTAAGGCAGCCTGGAATTTGTTGATGTCTGTTATGCCCGGAACCATGATGGGACCGGGTTTTCTAGACTTACGAGGCGGTAGAGAAGGGGCAGGCGGTGGGAGGTCTTCCAGCATGCTGGCTTCTGTCTCCATAGCGTCTATTTCCGAATATACCTGATTTTCGTCGGCATCGTTATCAGCATTGTCTAGAGCTGCAAATCTATTTTGTCTTAGACGAGCATCTTTTGACTTTGATGGGATGTCGTCGCTTGAACGGCTGGCTTGGGGTACCCTTGATGCTTGCTGGTTAGATAATCTTTTGGTCTTTCCAGTTTTGTTGGCTTGGTCAGGCGAAAGGGGAGCGTTGGGGCGCTTGCGTTTGGCAGTGCCGTTTGTTTGCCATTCCGAGCTCGGAGGGTTGTTAAAAGGCACATTACCGGCTTGTGAGCTGGTGTTAATTACTGCTGCAGCTGGAGTTGTAATGGGCATATCAGCGGCGCATGGGGTGGTTGAAGGGTGGCATGATGGCTTTCTGCTATTGCCTTGTGCATTGTTGGGGCCTATTGTGTTGCGAGCCGTCGCAGAAGTAGTTGAAGCCACTGCGCATGTGACTGCGGTCATGATGTAGACCGGACTCGAGGCGGTAGCGGGAATCTGGCTTTCGCAAAGTACAGATTTATATCGCTCGTCTAGTCGCTTCGCTTGGGCGTCTATAGATCTCAACTGATAAGCATACATACAACTTTTTTGCGCCAGCTGTTACTCAGCTATTATGTTGCGTTGAGCTTTCAACATAATCTACATAGATAATAAGCTTAACGATCATCCAACATACAGATTATTTGTTTTTATTTTCTTTATGACATAAGAGCCTTCTGCTTTATAATGATCATTAGCGAACACAAAGAATTTATCAGATCAACATATTTTTTTTGGGGCTCCTTTTAGCAGCCAGCACCACATGCATGTATAGGGTAGAATTAGAATTCTACATGGCAGGGCGGGTACAGAAAGAAGGACTTTAACATCTTAGCTCTTCTTCAATTACTGCATCACATTTAATTAATACTATGGTTTGTATCTTCCTGTCCCTTTCTCTGTCTACACTTTACTAAGTGACGACTAAGTCCGAAAAAGCACAAAGACCCACCCACTTGCCCTGAGTAAGGCCCGACATTTATTAGTTAATTTATTGATACTATTCTTGAGCATCTTAACCTAGCTTTACAATAATTGGATCAACTTACTTAACATTATCTTTTAAGTTTGAAATTATTTGCTGTATAATTTTCCTTATCTAAGTACCCGGTTTGGGAAGTCGATGGGGTGGATCCGGCGAAGTCTCCGTCGCTTTCTTCTGCAGAGCCTTCTTGCCAATATGTTAGGATGGGCAGAAAGACGGGCCATGTAGCTGGTGGACTGCTGTCTTAAAAGGTCACCCACTAAGGGAACCTTTAAGTCTCTTGCTAAAGCCCGGTTGCGGATGTACCAGGGGGCCCCAGTACTTAGTCTCAGCACCTTGGCTTGGAAGACACCAGTTTTCCTCCAATGGGATTTTGCTGCAGTGCCAAAGATTTTACTTGCATAGCGCCAAACTGGAGCCAGTAGGGTTTTATACAGCAGCACCTTGTTGCTCAGGCAAAGCTTGCTGTTTTCCTTTAAGAGCCATGCCATACTTTTTAATTTTTGACGTAAACTGTGACATGATGCTGTTATATGTTTACTCCAAGTGAGCCTGCGATCAAAGTAGACTCCAAGGTAGCGGTGACCGTCTTTATGCTGAAGGAGTTCGCCTTGGAGGAATATTCCTGGCGACGTGTCTCTGCGGATCGCGAATGTACAGCATACCGACTTTTGCCTGTTGTTGGCAATTCGCCACTTAGACGCCCACGTCTCGAATACGTGCAGGTATTCTTGAAGTTTGTCGGTGGCCTGGTATACACAGCTGGCTTTGGAGAGGATTGCTGTGTCGTCAGCGAACGTGGCGAGGTTGAAGTTACCGGGGTGCTCCAATGTCGTCGGGTCCACCGTCGGCATGTCGGCTGTGTAGATGGTGTAGAGCCACGGAGCAAGGACGCTGCCCTGGGGGACTCCAGCTTGCATTTCCTTGACTCCAGAAAACGTGCCGTCGACTACCACAACAAATCTTCTGTTTTTGAGGAAGCTGTGGAAAATATAAAACAGAGAGGGGGAAAAAGCTTTAGTTTGAACAGGAGTCCTTTGTGCCACACTCGGTCAAACGCCTGTTTGATGTTCGAAGCTGTCGAGGATAAAATCAACCACTCGGTGAAGCTGCTCCGGGGTCCCATGCCGTCTTCGAAATCCGAACTGATGCCTTGGTATGATGTGCTTAACGCAGTCCAGCTCCGAAACTCTAGCCATTAATATTCTTTCGAATATTTTGGAGAGGGTCGGAAGCAGGCTCATTGGTCGATAAGATTCGGTTTTGGTATCATGGCGATCAGAGCGCTTTTCCATTGCCCTGGGAAGTGTCCGATTCGAAGCATCGTATTAAATATGAGCACAATGAAGAGTAAGTCTTTGCTGAGGAGCAGCTTTATCGTTCTGGCGTCCAGTTCGTCAGATCCAGGGGCTTTTCTTGTCTTAAGCGCTTGGATATGTGTTTTGACCTCTTTGAGGGTCACATGGACCGTGCACAGGCCGGGTTGATGTGGTGATTCAAGGGTCCTGTCTATGTTATCTTCCAGGGGTGAGTGTGGGGAATCAAAAGGTTTAAATCGCTCCTGTAGGTGCGTGGCGAAAGTTTCAGCGCGTTCTAAGCTCGATCTGGCCCAGGAACCATCCTCTCTTTTTATGGGGCTCTTGTGGACGGGCTGTCTTTTTGCCAGGTTTTTTGTCAGCTGCCAGAGGTTGTATCCCGAACTTGCATCTGGGCTTGCGTCCGCAAGTTTTTTGTTAAACTGCTGGTTGACGGGTCGATGGTCTGGTTGGTTCTATTTCATGTATGTCGGTCGGTTCTATTTCGATGTAGCAAGTTGGGCTGCTTGTCGGATCTTCGCCAAGAAATAATCGATAGCATCCTCGATATCCTCAGGGGAGGAGAAAGTCATGTTGGGGTTGATTGAATTATTGAGTTCAGCCTGAAATCTTACAATATCCTCATTTGTTGGCTTTAGCCTTTTTCTTTTTGGCTGCTGTAGAGGGTTGGGGTGGACAATAGCCAGAAGAGGAAGATGGTCCGAAGAGAGGTCGAATTTGGCTTCGATGGCGAGTGAGTTCTGCCTGAGGCCACCATATATAAAGAAGTAAAATGCGCTAGGAGTGCGTTGCGAGTTGTACGCGTAATATGTAGCATCTCCGGTTGCCAAGACATCGCATCTGCAGTCGATAATGGCTTCTTGCAAACTCTGCCCCCTCGTACAGGCTCTGATGTTTCCCCATAGCCTGTGTTTCGCATTCCAGTCCCCTCTCGTAATGAACTTTTGTCCTAGGTTCATTATAAGGAACTCAAAATTGGCTTTGGTCCATGTCACAGTCGGCGGGAGGTAAAGAGAAGCAATTGTGAAATCTCCTCTGCTGGTGTTTATCTTGAGGGGGTGGTGGCTCAGGCTACTGCGGATTAAAATTCCGGCACCTCCTCTACGGTAGTTGCAAGGGTGTTGAGTCAGATATTAAGTGTATCCGGGGACATATATTTTTGTGCACATGTGCATTAGTGTTTCCGTTAGGAGCATTATGTCAATATTGTGGGTGGCGAGGAAGGTCCTTAGTTCATTGATTTTCTTGTTAAGGCCATCCGCGTTCCATAATCCGATCCTTAATTGGCTCATTTTGAAGGGATAAGGCGTGAAATCAGCGTCATCAGGATGTGCTGAGTTTCCGAGTTTTTTTTGGATAGTATTGAGGATCTGGTCCATTCTTGTGGTAAGCTTTTGTATGGCATCTTCAAGAGCCGCTATTCTCGAGTTGGTATTCTCGCTCGGGTAATTTCCGGGAATGTTGTTGAACTGCCTTTCGCACTCTTTTTTTGCAGTGTTGCCCAAACTGAGCATCTCCGCAAATGACAATTATTTGCCAGCTACCATAGGTGGAAGGATAAATTGGTTTGTATCCCTTATTTGCCGAGCGTGGTTATTATGGGCCTTGTGAAACGGAGCCGAGATATTAGGGGCCGGCTTGCGTACCTTGATATGGTCTATGTACCATTTACAGCCTTTGTAGTTGGCAGAGTGGTTTCCGCCGCAGAAGAAGTCGGCTTCCTGGACTGCTTTGCAGAGAGGAGATCCTGTTGGGTGCTCTTCCGCACATCTTCCACAGATGAATTGCTTCATGCAGTAATTTTTTGTATGTCCATAATCTTGGCATCGGTGGCATTGTACAATGTCAGCAGATCGGCGGGGGCGTTCTACTATGACTCCTTGGCGGCATAGAAGGTTTATTTTAAGTGCTTCCTTATTGTTGGGGGCCGGTTTGAGGTCCAAGAAAAACATATGTAGCCTATCTTGCTCCGTGCCATTTGAGGCTTTGCCTTTAGGATTGAAGATATTAACTACATTGTGTCCTTTGTCTTGCATCTGCTTGATAATATAGCCTTGGGAAGTAGAGGACGCCATCTGTTTGATGACAATGCGGAAAAGCTTATCTTCTTGGAGTTGGTAGTGGTAATTTTGGCATTTCGTTTGTTCCATAAAGGCAACTACTTTTGCGGAAGGTTGGAACGTCGCTGGTGTACAGTGTAGTTAGGCCTGAGCCAGACGTGCGAGTCGAGTAGCTGCTTGATGGTATGACTTTGTCCAAGGCAGCCTGGTATTTGTGGATGTCTGTTATGCCCGGAACCATGATGGGACCGGGTTTTCTAGACTTACGAGGCGGTAGAGAAGGTGCAGGCGATGGGAGGTCCTCCAGCATGCTGGCTTCTGTCTCCATAGCGTCTATTTCCGAATATACCTGATTTTCGTCGGCATCGTTATCAGCAGTGTCTAGAGCTGCAAATCTATTTTGTCTTAGACGAGCATCTTTTGACGTTGATGGGATGTCGTCGCTTGAACGGCTGGCTTGGGGTACCCTTGATGCTTGCTGGTTAGATAATCTTTTGGTCTTTCCAGTTTTGTTGGCTTGGTCAGGCGAAAGGGGAGCGTTGGGGCGCTTGCGTTTGGCAGTGCCGTTTGTTTGCCATTCCGAGCTCGGAGGGTTGTTAAAAGGCACATTACCGGCTTGTGAGCTGGTGTTAATTACTGCTGCAGCTGGAGTTGTAATGGGCATATCAGCGGCGCATGGGGTGGTTGAAGGGTGGCATGATGGCTTTCTGCTATTGCCTTGTGCATTGTTGGGGCCTATTGTGTTGCGAGCCGTCGCAGAAGTAGTTGAAGCCACTGCGCATGTGACTGCGGTCGTGATGTAGACCGGACTCGAGGCGGTAGCGGGAATCTGGCTTTTCGCAAAGTACAGATTTATACCGCTCGTCTAGTCGCTTCGCTTGGGCGTCTATAGATCTCATTTTGAAGGTATATGAAGGGGACAAGTTGTATATTTCTGAGTCATTGGAGTCGCTGTGCGTGTCCATGCTGAGAAGTATTTATTTGCAAGACTTACCGCAACGGTCCCAAAAAGTCTCAAAAAATATGCTGAAAGATAAGAGCTGCGCTGCAAAAACGTAAACAATGCACTCACAATCACACGCACACGCACTAGAGTTGCACGCGCGCAATAGATAAAAAACGTTTTGCGCTCGCTTCTTTGCAGCTGGAGCCGCTTTCGCTGAGTTTTATTGCCCTTGGGCAGATTAATTTGTATTTGTTTTTTATTATATTTTAGTTTTTTGGAAGCTGTTGTTGCCGGCAATGCTGTAACAGCATTACCCAAAATTTAAAGTGACGCTTGGCGGTAGAAAGTTTATTAAACGCCGATATTGAATCGTAAATCACTTTGATTTTGTTTTGATTGATACGCACTTCCGTCTCGTTAAACTGTCGGAGAGAAACTCAGGAATGCCTACAGCACCGCAGACACACCGGCACAGACATACAGACACCCAGACAGAGAGAGAGAGAGATACACAATCAGTCAGGAAGATAGATAGTCGGGAATACAAACAGCCTCGCAGAAAAACACACCGGCAGAGACAGACCGGCAGACAGACAAAAAGATAGGAAAACAGGCAGACACGTACGCAGACCCACAGACATACGGACACAAAGGAAGAAAGAGAAAGATACACAAACAGACAGGCAGAAAGATAGGCAGGAATACCTATAGCCTCGCAGACAGACGCACCGGCAGAGACAGACAGGCTGATATACAGACAAACAGACATGCAGACAGAGAGACAGGCAGACGGGCGGACAGACAGATAGGTACACAGATAGACAGACAGAAAGGCAGACTAATAGACCCGCAGACAGTCAGACGCACGGGCAGAGAGAGAGAGGCAGACAAGCAGACAAACAGGCAGACCGACTGGCAGACAGACAGACAGATAGAAAGATGGGCGGACGGTCACATAGACCCACAGACTCACAGACATACAGACACACAGGTAGAGAGAAAGATACACAGACAGTCAGGAAAACAGATATACAAGAACACCTACAGCCTCGCAGACAGTCACACCGGCAAAGACAGAAAGGCAGAATTACAGACAGGCAGGCAGACATTCAGACATACAGACAGTTAGGCAAACATATAGTCAGACTGAAAAAGAGACAGGCAGACCGAGAGAGAGAGAGAGGGAGAAAACGAAAGAAAGAGAGCGAGAAAGAGAGAAAGAGAGAGGTGGAGAGGGAGAGAAAAAGAATAAAAGAGACAAAGAGAGAGAGAGAGAGAGAGTGAGAGAAAGAGAGAAAGAGAGAGAGAGAGAGAGGAAGGGAGAGAGTCCTATAAATTCGCAGACAGATATGAAGCACAAAATATTCGCAGACAGACATATGATAGGCAATCCGACAGTCAGACAAAGAGGCATACACGAATACCTACAGCGTTGGAGGACGGACACACAGACCCACAGACTCGCAGACATACAGAGACACGGGAAGAGAGAGAGAGAGATACACAGACAGTCAGGCAGACAGAACGACTGGAATACCAACAGCCTCGCAGACAAACATACCAGCAGAGACAGACCCGCAGACAGACAGACAGATAGGAAAACAGGCAGGAAGGCACGAAGACCCACAGACATACAGACACAAAGGAAGAAAGAGAGATACACAGGCAGACAGGCAGTAAGATATGCAGGAATACCAACAGCCTCGTAGACAGACACAGCGGCAGAAACAGACAGGCTGATATACAGACAGACAGACATGCAGACAGAGAGACAGGCAGACGGGCGGACAGACAGACAGGCACACAGATGGACAGACAGAAAGGCAGACCAATAGATTCGCAGACAGTCAGACGCACGGGCAGAGAGAAAGAGAGAGAGACAGACAAGCAGACAGACAGGCAGACCGACCGGCAGACAGACAGACAGATAAGAAGATGGGCGGACGGTCACATAGACCCACAGACTCGCAGACATACAGACACACAGGTAGAGAGAGAGATACACAGACAGTCAAGCTGACAGAACGACAGGAGTACCTACAGCCTCGCAGACAAACATACCGGCAGAGACTGACCGGTAGACATACAGACAGGTAGGAAAACAGGCAGACAGGCACGCAGACCCACAGACAGACAGGCAGACGGATTGGCAGGAATTCCTACAGCTCCGCAGAAAGACTTACCGGCAGAGGCCGACAGGTAGACTTACAGACAGACAGCTATGCAGACAGAGAGACAGCCATACGGGCAGACAGGCGCACAGATAGACAGACAGCAAGGCAGACCAGAAGACTTGCAGACAGTCAGTTGCACGGGTAGAGAGAGAGAGAGGCAGACAAGCAGACAGACAGGCAGACCGACCGGCAGACAGACAGGCAGATAGGAAGATGGGCCGACGGTCACATAGACCCACATACTCGCAGGCGTACAGATACACAGGAAGAGAGAGAGATACACAGACAGTCAAGCAGACAGATCGACAGGAGTACCTGCATCCTCGCAAGCAGTCACACCAGCAGAGACAGATAAGCAGACTTACAGATAGGCAGACATACAGACAGATAGGAAAACAGGCAGACAGGCACGCAGATCGAGAGAGAGAGAGAGAGAGAGAGGGAGAAAGAGAAAGAGAGAGAGAGCGAGAGCGAGAAAGAGAGAAAGATTGAGGGAGAGAAAGAGGGAGAGGGAGAGAAAAAGAAAAAGAGAGACAAAGAGAGAGAGAGAGAAAGAGAGAGCGAGAGAGAGATGAAGGGAGAGAGTCCTATAGATTCTCTGGCAGATATGAAGCTCAAAAAATTAGCAGACAGACATATGATAGGCAATCCGACAGTGAGACAAAGAGGCATACACGAATACCTACAGCATAGGAGGACGGACACTCAGACCCACAGACTCGCAGACATACAGAGACACGGGAAGAGAGAGAGAGATACACAGACAGTCAGGCAGACAGAACGACAGGAATACCAACAGCCTCGCAGAGAAACATACAAGCAGAGACAGACCGGCTGACAGACAGACAGATAGGGAAACAGGCAGGAAGGCACGCAGACCCACAGACATTAAGACAGAAAGGAAGAAAGAGAGAGATACACAGGCAGACAGGAAGACAGATATGCAGGAATATCAACAGCCTCGTAGACAGACACAGTGGCAAAGGCAGACAGGGAGACTTACAGACCGGCAGGCAGAGAGGCAGGCATACAGACAGAGAGATAGAGTGAGATAGAGAGAGAGAGAGAGAGAGAGAGAGAGAGAGTAAGTCCTATAGATACACAGATAGATATGAAGAACAACATATTGTCAGACATATATATAATAATAGCCAGTCCGACAGACAGACAAAAAGAAATACAGAAATACCTACAGCCTAGGCAGACGCCCCGGCAGATATAGACAGGCTGATACACAGACAAACTGACATGCAGGCAGAGAGACAGCCAGACAGTCAAGCAGACAGATCGACAGGAGTACCTACAGCCTCGCAGACAAACAGGCAGACAGGCACGCAGACCCACAGACATACACAGGAAGAAAGAGAGAGATACACAGACAGACAGGCAGACGGATTGGCAGGAATTCCTACAGCCTCGCAGACAGACTCACCGGCAGAGACCGACAGCCAGATATACAGACATGCAGACACAGAGACAGGCAAACGGGCAGACAGACAGATAGGCAGACAGATAGAAAGACAGACAGTTAGATCGACCAGCAGGCAGACAGACAGATAGGAATACAGGCACTCAGACACGCAGAACCACAGACACACAGGAAGAGAGAGAGAGATACACAGACAGTCAGGCAGACGGATAGACAGGAATAGCTACAGCGTCGTAGACAGAAAGACTGGCAGAGACAGACAGGCAGATATACAGACAGGCAGATATGCTGACAGAAAGGCAGGCAGACAGAGAGACAGACAGAAAGGCAGACCAATAGACTCGCAGATAGGCAGTCACACAGGCAGAGAGAGAGATACAGGCAAACAGAAGACAGACAGGCGGAGACGCATACATACAGACAGGAAGAAAGTCAGGCAGACATACAGACACACATGCATACAGATAATCTGACTGAAAAAGAGACTAACAGACAGGCATACAGACAGAAATTTAGACAGGCAGACTTACAGAGAGAGAGAGAAAAAGAGAGAGAGAGAGAGAAAGAGGCATACAGAGGGTAGGCTGACTCACAGACTCGACTACAGACAGACATACAGGCAGACACGCAGACCCGCAGACTGACGGAAAATTACGAAAACAGACAGACAGAAATGCAGAGAGAGAGAGAGAGAGAGACAAACAGGCAGAAAAACAGGCAGACCGACCGGCAGACAGACAGACAGACAGGAATACCTACAGCCTCACAGACAGACACACCGGCAAACAGATGGACACACAGACCCACAGACTCGCAAACATACAGACACACAGGTAGAGAGAGAGATACACAGACAGTCAGGCAAGCAGATAGACAGAAATACCTACAGCCTCGCTAACTGACACACGGGCAGAGACAGACAGGCACACTTACGGACAGATAGATATGCAGACCTATAGAATCGCAGAAGGAGAGGACCACACTCAGAGAGAATGAGAGATAGAGAGAGAGAGAGAGAGAGAGAGAGAGAGGGAGAGGAAGAGGGAGAGAGAGAGAAAGAGAGAGAGAGAGAGAAAGGGACAGAGACCTATAGACTCGCAGCCAGATAAGAAGAACAACATTTTCGCAGACAGGCAGATAATAGACAGTCCGACTCTGCCGGTGTGTTTGTCTGCGAAGCTAAGGTATTCCTGCAAATCTGTCTGCCTGACTGTCCGGGTATGTCTCTCTCTCTCTTCCTGTGTGTTTGCTTGTCTACGAGTATGTCTGTGTGTTCGCCTGTGATGGTTGTAGGTATTCCTGTCTGTCTCTTTGTCTTTCTGTCGGACTGTCTATTATCTGCCTGTCTGTGTATCTCTTTCTCTCTTTCTGTGTGTCTGTTTGTCTGCGAGTCTGTGAGTCTACATGTCTGTCTTCCTATCTGACTGTCTGTCTGCCTTCCTGTCCGTCTGTGTGCCTGTCTGTCTGTCTGCCTGTCCCCCTGTCTACATATCTCTGACCTTGCGTCTGACTGTAGGTATTTCTGCCTATCTGTCTGCCTGCCTGCCTGTGAATCTCCCTCTCTCTTCCTGTGTGTCTCTATTTCTGCGAGTCTGTGGGTCTGCGTGTCTGTTTGCCTGTTTTCCTATCTGTCTGCCTGACTGTCTGCATGTCTGTCTCTGCCTCTCTCTCTCTGCCCGTGCGTCTTTCTGTCTGCGAGTCTATTGGTCTGCCTTTCAGTCCCTCTGTCTATCTCTGTCGCTGCCTGTTTGTCTGTCTGTTTTCCTTATTTTCTGTCACTCTGCGGGTCTGTAAGGCTCTTCCTGTCTGTCTGTTTGACTGCCTATCATCTCGTCTCTCTCTCTCTCTCCCTCTCTCTCTCTCTCTATCTCTCTCTCTCCTCTCTCCTCTCTCTCTCACTCTCTCCCTCTCTCTCTCTCTCTATCTCATGTCTCTCTCTCTCTCTCTCATTTTCTTGTTCTTTCTCTCGTTTTTTCTCTGTGTGGGTCTGTCTGAATGTGTGTCTGTTTTTCAGTCTGTTTTTCAGTCTGACTATCTGTATGCCTATCTGTCTGCCTGTCTGCCAGTCTGCCTGCCTGTCTGTGAGTCTGCCTGTCTGTCTCTGCCGGTGTGTCTGTCTGCGCGGCTGTAGGTATTCCTGCCAATCTGTCCGCCCGTCTGTCTGTGTATAACTTACTCTTTTCCAGTGTGTCTGAATGTCTGCGAGTCTGTGGGTCTGCGTGTCTTTCTGCCTGTTTTCCTATCTGCCTGTCGGTCGGTCTGCCTGTCTGTCTGCCTGTCTGCCTCTCTCTGTCTGACTGTCTGCGATTCTATTGGAATGCCTTTTTGTATGTCTATCTGTCTGCCCGTCTAACCGTCTATTGATCTGCCTTTCTGTCTGTCTATCTGGGTGCCTGTCTGTCCGTCTGCCTGTCTCTCTGTCTGCATGTCTGTCTGTGTGTATATCAGCCTGTCTGTCTCTGCTGGTATGTCTGTCTGCGAGGCTGTAGGTATTCCTGTCCATCTGTCTGCCTGACTGTGTATGTAACTCTCTCTCCCTTCCTGTGTGTCTGTATGTGTGCGAGTCTGTGGGTCTGTTCGTCCGTCTGCCTGGGCTGTAGGTATTGTAGTAGTATGATTTTCTTTATTGATTTAACTTATTTTTTTGGGTTGCCTCTTTTTTAACAACACGTCTTCTTACTGCTAGTACTGTAGAGAGACTGCCTTCCACTTCTTCTCCGCAGCCGCTTTTCTTTATCGATATTACATTTGCTTCATTATCGATCTATACTTATCGTACTGTTATAATTAACATAGATAGTGACTCTATAATACCCTGGCTAGGGTTACCAATGATGCTCTTATCCTATTACAACTCGGCCATCCTGACAAATAGAGCTCCCGATCTCTGTCTTTTATATGTGTACCTATCTTTATAACTAATGCTTATTGCCTATTATCGCATCCAATGCTTAAAGTTTTGGCTATTCCAGATACCAACGTACGAGTTGCGAGATAATTGAAAACCTTCTACATCCTTTAACAAGTATCTATCATTTTTTAAAATCTTTTCTATACTATAAGGCCCTTTATATCTTGGTATTAACTTTTTTGAAACTCCTGGTGTGTTATCAAAAGTTTTTACCATGACATAGTCACCTATTTTATATTTCACTGATACTTTCTTCTTTTTATTAATCCGCTCTTCATTTCTGATTTGAGCTTCTTTTTGATATATTTCTCCGCTCTTTCTTATATTTTCTAAATTTCTTTTATCACACGTGTTCACCTGTGTAAACTCTTCTAATTTTCCCTTTAATTCATCAACAACTTTTCCTTTCTGTTGTAATCCGAATAACATTTCGCTTGGAAATTTCTTTATGCTTTTGTGTTGTGTGTTGTTTATTGCATATTCAACATTTTCTATAATAACATCCCAATGTAAACCATTTTCTGGCTCCGCCATTTTTGCATCATCGGACCCAAGTCTCTATTCAACCTTTCCACCTGACCATTTGCTTGCGGACAACCCGTTGCTATTTTAATATGCGTTACTCCCTCATTTTTTAAAAATTCCTCAAAATCTTTTGCAGTAAAACAACTCCCTGGGTCCGATACAATGAACTTAGGTCTACTATACGCTCTGAAATCATCTTTTAATGCATTAATCGCTTCTTTCGTACTTGTTGTCTTTGCTGTATATAGTCTAACAAATTTTGAAAATCCGTCAACCACCGCCAATATATATTTATTAGCCCTTCCTGCATTAATTGGTCCATAATGGTCTATATGGATCATCTCCCACGGTTTGTTTCCTTTCGGTATGCTATGTAATAGTCCTTCACTCTTACCCGTCTTGGGGGCGAAGGCAATGCATTTTAAACAATTCCCTATATGCTTTATTGCTTTTTCCTTAATATATGGGAACCAGTAACTCTTTCCAATGGCATCGATCATCTTATCTCTCCCAGCATGTCCCAACTCATCACGATATTTGTAAAGTACATGTTCTTCCATATCCTTTGGTACATAAAAAACTAATCTGCCATCATTTGTTTTTCTGTAAATGACCCCATTTCTCATTTCGAATAGCTTGTGCTCTTCTTTTTTCTAACATCTTTCTAATATCTACCAGTTTGTCATCTTTGCTTTGGAAAACAACCAAATTGTCCTCAAAACTATTGGATTCATTAACTAAAATGTCCTCATAACATCTGCTTAACGCATCCACATGTTGCATTTGCTTGCCCGATCTATGCACTAACTCAAAATCATAATTTTGTAGTTCTAACGCCCATCTAGCAATTCTCAGATTTAAATCTATTTTGTTAAGCGTTAAAGTTAAAGAGTTGCAATCTGTCATTATTTTAAATCGTTTTCCCTGCAGATATATACGAAATCTGCGTAATGCGTAAATGATGGCTAGCGTTTATAACTCAAAACTATGATATTTAGACTCTACTTCGGTTGTTCTTTTAGAAAAATAAAAAATCGGGTGTAATTTCCTATCTTCTTTTTTTTAAATAAAACAGCCCCAAATCCCACTGCGCTGGCATCACAATGTAGTTCTATTTCTTTATTGTAATTATATATTGATAGTACTGGCGCCTCTAACAATTTATCTTTTAACATATTAAAACACTTAAACTCCTCTTCTCCAAACTTGAATTTCTTATCTTTTTTCAATAAATCATATAAGGGTTTAGCTAATATAGAAAAGTTAAAAATGAACCTCCTGAAGTAGGAGCATAACCCTAGGAAACTTTGCACTCCCTGAATTTTGTTTGGTATTGGAAAGGATTTAACCGCTTCTAAACCTTTTTCATCCCTAACGCCTTTACTATCCACCACAAATCCTAAATATTTAACGCTGCTTTTAAAAAATTCACACTTATCTAATTTCAACTCTAATTTGTTTTGCACCAGTCTTATAAAAACTTCCTTTAAGGTCTCCATGTGTTCCTTTATGTTTCTACTTGCTATCATAATATCATCCATGTAAACAATTACCTTATTATCTCTTATCATATCACAAAATATGTTATTAACAAATCTTTGAAATACATGTGGCGCAGTTTTTAAACCCATGGACATCCTAAGAAATTCATATTGTCCTAAAGGGGTAACAAATGAAGTGTATTTAATAGTTTGCTCATTAACAAAAACATGAAAATACCCGTTTTTTAGATCCAACTTTGAAAATACTGTTTTTCCGCATAGTCTGTCTAATAAATCGTTGATCATGGTAGCGGGTAGTTGTCTCTACATATAATTTTGTTCAGTCTTCTAAAATCAATACATAACCTCATGTCTCCAGTTTTTTCTTCACTAGTACTATAGGTGATGCATACTCTGAACAACTTGGCCTAATGATTCTATCTTTTAAATAGTCGTCTAACAATTCTTGCAACTTTTCTTTTTCCATATAAGATAACCGCCTAGGTGTACAATTAAATACTTTGTCGTTTTCTAATCTTATGCTTAACTCATGTCTTAATTTTGGCTGATTTGGCCTTTTCGCTTTTACATAAGTATTTTCAAATAAATTTTCAAATTCACACTTTGTGCTATAATCAATATCTTCACTTAAAATATATGTATTTTCTCTTTTGTTAGAATCTCCCCAACTTATTGTTAAGATATCCTTCTCAAAATTCTCTTCTAACACTCCCATGATTTCGCTATTCACTGGCGCTTCATTAACATGATTATTAATTTTAACTTCACTGTTTCCTATATCTTCTATAATCACTTTTTCAATCCCGGTTTGATTATAGATAATTTCATCACTAAAAACTTCTTTACTATCAGGTTCGAGCTTAAGCTCTCCATAACTAACTATCTCATCACTAACCGTTTCGATCCCAATCACTTCATTTCTAACTATTTCACCACTAATTATTTTATTACTAACTATCTCATCACTAACAACTTTATCACCAAGCGTTTCCGTACTAACAATTTTCTCACTAACTAATTCATCACTAACAGTTTCATTACTGACTATTTCCTTATTAACGATTTTATCATTTAACAATATAGTTTCATTTTGCTCGTGTTTGGTAGCTTCATCTTCCACTTTCTTTTGTTTTTCTTTGTAGCTTGTAGCTATGATATCATTTTTACCATTATTCTGGTAATCAACTTTATGCACGTTCACAATTTTCAGTGTTCTTAAATCAATATTTAAACCAAAAGAATCCATAAAATCTCTACCAAGCACAGCGTCATACCTCATAGACTCATTTGCCACAATTATAACATTAAAATAAACATTTATTAACTTTTTCTTCATATAACATAAGATTTTTCCAAAACGTTTCAATTTACTTTCATTTAAATCTACATACGAATTTGCATCTGGCATACGCTTTACTTTTAATGGTACAAACTTTTCCTTTAAAAATGAAATAGGGCTGCCAGAGTCTATAAGGCATTCTGCAATTATTGATTTGTAAGATGAGTTACTAAAATAAATTCTTAAGTATCTTACATATTTGTTTTCCATATCATACTTTTTGTTTGGACATCCTGCTATTAAATGATCCTTTGAGCCGCACGCATAGCAAGATCCTGCCTCCCGTTTGGGCTTTAAACAATCTTTGGCCCAATGGCCCTTAACATTGCAATTGTAGCAACGTTGTTGTTTGTCCGCCTGTGCTTCCTGTGCAGTTTGTTTCACTACATGGTTTCGTACCCGTTTAATTGGCAACTTTATAGCTGCAAGCGCACGTAAAATTTAGCCGGATTGGTAAAGCAATGCATACTAGCTTGAGTTTTCGCAAGGTATGCCTCGAATAATACCCTTCATTAACTCCTCTACACCAATATTGATGTCCTGTGCCAATATGCTTTTTTCGCTAAAGTATGTGGCGAACACCTCATCTGGTTTCCAAACCCGATCCTCGAACTTCTGTCGTAGTTCCGACTTCGAAAATCCTCCCCCGAAGGCCAAAACCAATTGATTTAGCATCTCGACAATCGGAGCAATGATGCGCATAGGGTCTGCACCGCCTTTCAATTTGCTTATACAAAGCAAGTGCTGTTGCATATCATTTAGCCTGTAGATCTTGGCCACATTGAAGAATTGCATTACCCATTTACGCACCTCACTTTCTCCAGTAAATTCTCATCGCTCCAGTTTGGATGCAATCATTTAAGTTGCCTCCGACAGCGTTGCCACTTTCGTCGATCCTTTCAGCTGCACCAGCGTTGCCAGCCGTTCCAGTGTAATCAGCTGCAGCAGCGTTGCCATCCGTCGACCGTGGTCTTTCTTCAGTGTGACCATCATCTAGCTGCAATAAATCGCCGACTTCACTTTCTTGCTCTCCCCCGTCGCTCCCGCCGATGTGCGAGTTGTTGTTCACCGTTACTTGAAATTCTTCTAGGAATTTTCGAGACGCTTCAATTTCGAGACGCATCAATTTCAGCACCTCGGCGCCATTTGCTATTTCGTCACGCTGTTGTTGCATTATGCTTTGCAACTCATTTTGAGCCTCAATTGTCTGTTCCTTGTTTCGTTGAACTTCAAGTTCCTTTGCAGCATCGTCTCGGATATCCACTGGTACCTTATTTAATCTCGCCATCAGCTCAGCTTTGGTACCCTCTGTTGGCAAATTTAGTAATGCCAACCAACTTTTCAATGTCGCTATTGACAAGTCGTTTATATTTATATTTTCCATTTTGTTGTTTTTTTTTTTCTGAGTTAATCCCACTTCTGATATTGTAGTAGTATGATTTTCTTTATTGATTTAACTTAATTTTTTGGGTTGCCTCTTTTTTAACAACACGTCTTCTTACTGCTAGTACTGAAGAGAGACTGCCTTCCACTTCTTCTCCGCAGCCGCTTTTCTTTATCGATATTACATTTGCTTCATTATCGATCTATACTTATCGTACTGTTATAATTAACATAGATAGTGACACTATAATACCCTGGCTAGGGTTACCAATGATGCTCTTATCCTATTACAGTATTCCTGCCTGTCTCTCTGTCTGTCTGTCGGCCTGCCTATCATCTTTCTCTCTCTCTTTCTCGCTCTCACTCTCTTTCTCTTTTGTTTTCTTTTTTTCAATTTCTCTCTCTCCCTCCCTCTCAATCCTTTTGGGTCTGTCTGAATGTCTGTCTGTCTCTTTTTTAGTCTGACTGGCTGTGTGCCTATCTGTCTGTATGTCTGCCTGTCTGCCTGCCTGTCTGTGAGTCTGCCTGTCTGTCTCTGCCGGTTTGTCTGTCTGCACGGCTGTAGGTATTCCTGCCTATCTATTTGCCCGTCTGTCTACGTATCTCTCTCTCTCTCTCTTCCTGTGTGTCTGTATGTCTGCGAGCCTGTGGGTCTGTCTGCCTTCCTGTCTGTCTGTCTGCCTGTCCCTCTGTCTACATATCAGTCTGTCTGTAAATCTGCCTGTCTGTCTCTCCCGGTGTGTTTTTCTGCGAGGCTATAGGCATTCCTGCCTATTTCTCTAACTGCCTGTCTGTGCATCTCTCTCTCTCTCTCTCTCTCTCTCTCTCTCACTCTCTCTCTCTTTTTCTCTCTCTCTCTCTTTCTCTCTCTCTCGTCGGTCTGTCTGTCTGTCTCTTTTTCGGTCTGACTATCTGTAAGTCTGCCTGTCTGTTTCTGCTAGTGTGCCTGTCTGCGAGGCTGTAGGTATTATTGTCTATATGTCTGCGTGTCTGTCTGTGAATCTCTCTCTCTCTCTCTTCCTGTGTGTTTTTGAGTCTTTGGGACCGCGTGTCTGTCTGCCTATTTTCCTATCTGTCTGACGATCGATCTGCCTGTCTGTTTGCTTTGCTGCCTCTCTCTCTCTGTCGTGCGTTTGACTGTCTGCGAGTCTATTGGTCTGCCTTTCCGTCTGTCTCTGCCGGTGAGTCTGTCTGCGAGGCTGGAGGTATTGGTGCAAATCTGTCTGCCTGACTGACTGTGTATCTCTTTCTATCCTCCTGTGTGTTTGCATGTCTACGCGTCTGTCTGTGTGTCCGTCTGTCTAGGCTGTAGGTAGACCTGTCTGTCTGTCGGACAGTCTATTATCTGTCTCTCTGCGAATATGTGGTTTTGCTTATCTGTATGCGAGTCTATAGGTCTCTCTCCCTTTCTCTCTCTCTCTCTCTCTCCCTCTCTCTTTATGTCTATCTGTAAGAATGTCTGTCCGTATGTTTGTCCGTCTGTCTCTTTTTCAGTCTGAAAATCTGTCAGCCTATCTGTCTGTGTGTCTGCCTGTCTGACTCTGCCGATGTGTCTGTCTGGGAGGCTGTAGCTATTCCTGCCTATCTGTGTATCTCTCTCTTTCTCTTCCTGCGTGTCTGTATGTCTGCGAATCTGTCTGCGTCTGTCTGCCTGATTTCCTACCTGTCTGTCTGTCTGTCTGTCCGTCTGCCGGTCGGTCTGCCTGTCTGTCTGCCTTTCTGTCTGCCTATCTGTCTCTGTCTCCGCCCGTTCGTCTGAATGTCTGCGCTTTAATTAGTCTGCCTTTCTGTCTGTCTTTCTGTGTGCCTGTCTGTCTGTCTGCTCGTCTGTCTGTCTCTCTGTCTGTATATCAGCCTGCCCGTCTCTGCCGGTGCGTTTGTCTGCGATGCTGTATGTATTCCTGTGTATCTGTATGCCTGACTGTCTTTGTTTCTCTCTCTCTTCCTGTGTGTCTGTATGTCTGCGTGTCTGTGAGTCTACGTGTCTGTTTTCCTATCCGTCTGCCTTCCTGTCTGTCTGAGTGCCTGTCTGTCTGTCTGCCTGTCCCCCTGTCTACATATCTCTGGCCGTGCGTCTGACTGTCTGCCCGTGCGTCTGACTGTCTGCGAGTCTATTGGTCTTCCTTTCTGTCTGTCTGCCAGTCTCTCTGTGTGTTTATCAGCCTTGTGTGTCTGTATTCCTGCGAGTCTGTCGGTCTGTCTGTCCGTCTGCCTGTCTCTCTGACTGCATGTCTGTCTGTCGGTATATCAGCCTGTCTGTCTCTGCCGGTGAGACTGTCTGCGAGGCAGATGGTATTCCTGCCTATCTGTCTGCCTGCCTATCGGTGTATCTCTTTCTCCCTTCCTGTGTGTCTCTATGTCTGCGAGTCTGTGGGTCTGCGTGTCTGTCTGCCTGTTTTCCTATCTGTGTCTGCCTGCTTGTCTGTCTTTCTCTCTCTGCCCGTGCGTCTGACTGTCTGCGAGTCTATTGGTCTGCCTTTCTGTCTGTCTATCTGTGTGACTGTTTGTCTGTTCGTCTGCCTGTCTTGCTGTCTTCATATCTGTTTGTCTGTTAGTCTGAATGTCTGTCTGTATGCCTGTCTGTCTGTCTCTTTTTGAGTCTGACTAGCTGTATGCCTTTCTGTCTGTCTGTCTGTATGCCCGTCTGCCAGTCTCTCTGTCTGCATGTCTGTCCTTCTGTATATCTGTCTGTCTGTCTCTGTTGGTGTATCTGTCTGCGGAGCTGTAGGTGTTCCTGTCTATCTGTCTGCCTACTTGTCTGTCTTTTTGCCTTTCTTCCTGTCTGTCTGCCTGTCTTCCTGTCTGTATTGCGGTCTCTCTGTGTGCTGACTGTCATTCTCTCTCTGCTTGTGTGTCTTACGGTCTGCGAGTCTGTAGGTCTGCCTGTCTGTCTATCTGCCTGCCTTTCTCTCTCTGCCAGTATGTCTGTCTGTCTGCGATTTTGTATGCCTGTCTGTCTTTTTGTGTAGCTGCCTGTCTCTTGTATATCTGTCTCTCTCTCACTCTCTGCCTGTATTTCTGTCTGCCTGCGAGTCTGTGGGTCTGCATGTCTGTCTTCATTTCTGTCCGTCTGTCTGCTGGTCTCCTCTTACCTGTCTTTCTGCCTCTCTATCTGCGTGCCTGTATTTCTCTCTCTGCCTGTGCGTATGTCTGTCTGTCTGTCTATCTGTGTCTGTCTGTTGTCGAGTCTGTGAGTCAGCCTACCTGTCTAATTGGTCTCTCTCTCTCTCACTCTCTCTGTATGTCTGCCTGTCTGAATCTCTGTCTGTATGCCTGTCTGTCTGTCTCTTTTGCAGTCTGACTATCTGTATGCCTGTGTGTCTGCTTGCCTGTCTTCCTGTCTTTATGTATGTATGTCTGCCTGTCTGTCTTCTGTATGTATGTCTGTATTTCTGTATATCTGCCTGTATGTCTCTGTCGGTGTGTCTGTTTGCGAAGCTGTAGGTATTCCATTCTACCTGTCTGCCTGACTGTCTGTATTTGCCGGTTGGACTGTCTGCGAGGCAGATGGTATTCCTGCCTATCTGTCTGCCTGCCTATCGGTGTATCTCTTTCTCTCTTCCTGTGTGTCTCTATGTCTGCGTGTATGTCTCTCTCTCTCTCTCTCTCTTTCTGCCTGTATGCCTGTCTGCCTGAGTGTTTATCTGTCTGTCTGTCTGTCTCTTTCTGCTGTCTGTCGGTCTCCCTTTCTGCCTGTATGTCTGGCTGTTGTCGAGTCTGTGAGTCAGCCTACATGTTCTATTTGCGAGTCTATAGTTTGCCTTTCTGTCTGTCGGTGTGTGCCCGTCTACCTGTCTCTCTGTCTGCATGTATGTCTTTCTGTATATCTGCCTGTCTGTCTCTGCCGGTGTGTCTGTCTGCAAAGCTGTAGGTATTCGGTTCTATCTGTCTGAATACTTTTTTCTCTATCTGCCTGTCGCCCTCTCTGTCTGTATGTCTATCTGTCTGTATATCTTTCTGTCAGACTGTCTGACTGCCTGCCTCCTTCGCTGACCGTGTGTCTGTCTGTCGGCGAATCTGAAGTTCTGCCGTCCTCTTTTACTCTCTGTCTCTCTATCTATCTGCCTGTCTGTCTCTCTCTGCCAGTATGTCTTTTGTCTGCGACTTTGTATGCCTGTCTGTCTTTCTGTGTAGCTGCCTGTCTGCTGTCTGTATGTCTCTCTCTCACTCTTTGCCTGTGTTTCTGTCTGTCTGCGAGTCTGTGGGTCTGCATGTCTGTCTTCATTTCTGTCCGACTGTCTGATGGTCTCTTTACCTGTCTGTCTGCCTCTCTGTCTGCGTGCCTGTTTTTCTCTCTCTGCCTGTGCGTATGACTAACTGTCTATCTGTGTCTGTCTGCTGTCGAGTCTGTGAGTCAGCCTGCTTGTCTCTCTCTCTCATTCTCTCTCACTCTCTCTGTATGTCTACCTGTCTGAATCTCTGACTGTATGCCTGTCTGTCTGTCTCTTAATCAGTCTGACAATCTGTATGCCTGTGTGTCTGCTTGCCTGTCTTTCTGTCTGGATTTATGTATGCCTGCTTGTCTGTCTTCTGTCTGCATATCTGTATTTCTGTATATTTGCCTGTATGTCTCTGTCGGTGTGTCTGTTTGCGAAGCTGTAGGTATTCCATTCTACGTGTCTGCCTGACTGTCTGTATATCACTCTCTCTTCCTGTGTGTCTGTATGTCTGCGAGTCTGTGGGTCTGTTTGACCGTCTGCTTATCTTCCAATCTGTCTGTCTGTATATCTGCAACAGACCTGTCTGCCTATCTGTCTGAATGTCACACAGACCCACAGGTACGCAGACATAGAGACACACAGGAAGAGAGACAGATACACAGACAGGCAGGCAGAGAGTTAAGCAGGAATTCCTACAGGCTCGAAAAAAGACACACCGGCAGAGACAGACAGGCTCACTTCAAACAAACAGATATGTAGACAGAGAGACAGGCAGACGGGCAGACAGTGTGAGGCGGCCACTAAAGTAGCCACCGCACAGTTTTTAATTATAGTTATATTATATAAGCATTGTATTAGTTATAAGAATGGTTAAGGCAAGATTCCGAAGTATTGAAGTTAGTTAAGGGCAAGAAGGCCAATTTATGTTTGAATTTACCCGCCGGCCGCCGCAGCAACCGTGCGTTGTCGATCGGTTGCTCAACACCGTCTTCGAGAGCGCAACTTCAATTCGGCGGCGAAGAGCGAAAGCTCCGAGGTGAAGTTGCGAAAGCTCGCGGCGAAGTTAAGCGACCGAGCAAGCGTACGGCTCGCCTGCGAGTGTGCCGGCACTTTGGGAGCGACTATCTGTGTGAGTAAACGTGCATCGCAAGTGAAAAAAACGCAGAGTGTATATCGGAGCGCTAGGGCTCTAAGCAGTGCGGCAGGGCCCTAAGTCTAGGAAGTACAGTAGGGTAGTGTTAAATAAATCAGTGAATAAAGTGCATATGCTGCAATTAACGAAGGAAATCTGCTAATTCTTTATCCTTCAGTAACCCTATCTGTTCTAACATCGGAATTGGCCGATGTTCACCCTAACCAAAAGCGGGAGCATGTGGTGCGGGACTATGGCCTGTGAGTGGGTATTACGGATTAGCTGTTAGGGAGTATAGTGGTACGAGGCCACGGCCCGGCAGAGAGATAGAGCGATTAGGCAGTGGAGTTGGTGCGAGGCCACGGCCCGCTAGTGTAGTTGGAGCGAGGCCACGGCCCGCTAGCATAGATTGTACGAGGCCACGGCCCGATGGTGTAGGTGTGTAGAGGTAGATCTGGGTTTGGTTTGGTCAGGATACTCACCCCCCCCCCCCCCCCTAAGCCCTCTCTCCCAGCGAAATTATAAATATCTTGTAACTCGCTAGACCTGGTAAGACTGAGAATTATACCCCGGCCAGAAGCTTCCTTACAAGTGGCACCCGAGCAGGGACCAAGAGGCGTTTAGGGGTGTGGCATGTCGGCGGATTAAAGCAAGCATGCCCGAATAGGTATTTTCCAAAAAAAAAAAAAAAAAAATATATATATAAAAAAATATAGGGTATTTCTAGTCGGGTATGCCCTAGAGGGAAGGTAACCTAGCGGAGAGCTAGAAAATGAGATGGTCATGTATGTGCGAAATATGAAAATAGGGTATTAAGTAGTCCGGTATACCCCAGAGAACATTTCTATACCCTGTGTTAGGCATAGCCAGAAAATGAACACGTGCAGCTGGTGAGTGACAAAAATGCTAGCAGCAAGCCGGCAAGTAAGATAAAGAGACGAAAACACAACGGTCGGTCGTAAAAGTACAGCGCGCGCGCGCCAGCCGGGCGACTTCGAGACTACGCTCGCACACGGGTGCCCAAACGCGCGGCGCAGTCGACGTCGGCGTCGAAGGACCGTTAAGGCGTCGCGGCAGCGGCTGTACAGTGGGACGAATTCAACTCACGCGCGGTGAAAAGTTGAATTTGTGAGTACAGTTGGCGAAAGTGTTGAGAGCGGGTACGTTTAATGGTGAATACGAACCAAGTGAACAATAAGAACTAATAAGCAGCAAACAGGTCAAATGGACGCGGGTTAAAAGTTAAAAGAACATCAAGAGGATTGTTTATTTTTTTTAGTATTTTTTTGTGAAGTGGTCGAAGATAAGAAAAATAAATAAATAAAAATGAATAAATAATACTAAACAAACAAAAAAAAAATAAATAAATAAAATAAATAATTAAATTAACAAATAAATTAAATAAAAATATAAAATTAAATAAAAATAAATAATTAAATAAAAATAAATAATTAAATAAAATAAATGAACAAGAATGTATAAAGGAAAACAATAAAGACTAAGGCAGCGACCAAAGTGAGGAATGGCTAAACTTTAAAGAACATTAAGTGCATTTTGTAGGGTTTTTTTTTTATATGCGTTTGTGGAAGTGATCAAAAAAAAAGAGAAAACGAATTAAAAAAAAGGGGGAAATAAACCAATAAGAAACAAAGAACAAAAGTGGATAAACAAGAGAGGAACAAAGTGACAAGGACACCAACATAAAATAAAATAAACGAGGAGGAAAGGCTATCTTCGGCACGCCGAAGATTTAATACCCTTGCAGACCCAACCATTTCATAATGCTCATAGTGCTTTGCACGTATCTAAGAAGCACAGGGAAAATAGTCAATTACAGTTAATTAACCGAGAATAGTTAAGATATCTAGAAAAACAAAAAAGTTTTCCATACAACTTAATTTCGACCGATCGTTCCTATGGCAGCTATATGATATAGTTGTCCGATCTTAATAGGATTTTGCATATATATGGGGAGCGTAGTAAAACTAATAAATACCGAGTTTGGTCAAGATATCTTGAAAAACATAAAAATTTTCCATACAAAAACTTAATTTTCGACCGATCCTTCCTATGGCAGCTATATGATATAGTTGTCCGATCTTAATAGGATTTTGCATATATATGGGGAGCTTAGTAAAACTAATAAGTACCGAGTTTGGTCAAGATATCTTGAAAAACATAAAAATTTTCCATACAAAAACTTAATTTTCACCATCGTTCCTATGGCAGCTATATGATATAGTTGTCCGATCTTAATAGGATTTTGCATATATATGGGGAACGTAGTAAAACTAATAAATACCAAGTTTAGTAAAGATAACTTTATAAACAAAAATGTTTTTCATACAAGAACCTACTTTTCGACCGATCGTTCCTATGGCAGCTATATGATATAGTGGTCCGATCCAGCTGGTTTTGACATATGTGCAACAGAAAGAGGGACTTCTGCAAAGTTTCATAAAGATAGCTTTAATACTGAGAGACTAGTTCGCATAGAAACAGACAGACGGACAGACGGACATGGCTATATCAACTCGGCTGTTGATACTGATCAAGAATATATATACTTTATGGGGTCGGAGATGTCTCCTTCTATGCGTTACACATTTCACGACAAAATTATAATACCCTCTGCAAGGGTATAATAAAAAGACCTACGGAACCCCTAGAAGGGGAAGAGAGGGAAACAGCGACGTCGACCAGCAAGGAAGTATACAATAAAGGATGGAGGCAGGTGAGTGCCAAAACCCGGGGGTAGGCGTCCGATGGATTCACCAGCGACGCAAAGAGGAGTTAGTGGCGATCGCCCAGGAGTTTGGGCTGGAGAAGGAGGGGCGCGTGGAGGAGCTACGTAAGCGGCTGTCCACCTACGTGCAGGATGGCGGTCATTCGACTGGGGTTTGGGCTCGGCTTGCCGAACTGGAATCCCAGTATGCTAAAACTCTTAAGCCGCCATCTTGGGGCGTCCCACCCGAATTTGGTGGACGGCCACGTCAAAAGTCGGAACCGGACCTCAGAAGCTCCCAGCTGTACGGGCTTTTGCAGGCGCCCACCCCGAGTTTGACCGTCTCGGGCGTGGAGGCAGTTCCTGCTCTCGGTGGAAATGAAGACCGCCGAGCAACTGCGGTCAACGCAGAGGTGGGGAGGTCCCCTGTTGAACCGGGTGGTGGTCTCCGCTACACTAGACCGCACCATCCATCGGAGGCGAGGCCACTTCCCAATGTCCCGGAGCAAGATCGGAAGT
The DNA here is from genome assembly GCA_035045885.1 of Drosophila borealis. NCBI lineage: Eukaryota > Metazoa > Arthropoda > Insecta > Diptera > Drosophilidae > Drosophila > Drosophila borealis. Next base: position 73,809 of record JAWNOR010000282.1, on the reverse strand, counting down.
GGGGTATGAGGTACGATGGACGCTCCGACCCCCTTGGGTTCTTAGAGGACCTCGAGGAGCGCGCTATCACCTATGGTATAGCCCTCGACCGTATGCCCAGGGCAATGAGCGAGGTGTTCTGCGATAGGGCTGCTCGCTGGTTTCTGAGCAGTGGGCTAAGGGATGTGCCGTGGGCCGTGTTTAGGAGGGATTTCTTGGAGTTTTTCTTGCCCCCTCGTTACTTCGAGAGGCTTGAGGACGAGATCCGATCCCGGAGGCAGCGCGTAGGTGAAGCGTTCAAGGAATATTTGATAGAGCTGAGGGCTCTTATGCACCACGCTAGATACGAGCCGGCACAAGAGCTGCATCGGATCTACGAGAAAGCCGCTCCGGAATACAGGCTCTATGTGCGACGGCAAGACTTTTCTACCCTATCCCAGCTAACTCAACTGGCCGTAGAATACGAGACCGTCGTGAGGCAGAGGGCTGAGTACTCAGGCAGCCATCCCTTGGGTCCGGGTGTCTCTAGTTTAAATAGTGCAGAGTGGGCGAGGACGGCGCAGTCCTCGGGACATCTCATTCCGTTCCGGTCTGCTCCCAGCGGATCCGGGACGACCGTTGTGGACAACAGGGTCTCCACCCCACCCGCTGCAACTCACGCAGAGGTGGCCCATCAGATGATGAGCCAAGAGGCCGGGAACGGATATGATCCGCGACGGGCGTGTCGTAGGTGCGCACAGGAGGGGCATTTTGCCAGGGAATGTCCCAACGCCCCTGTCTTATTTTGTTGGGTATGTGGAAGCCGGGGCCGAAGTAGTCGAGAGTGTTGCCGCCGCGCGGAGACGGGAAACGGGCAACGGCGTCGTCCGGACCAGGATCGGGTCGGCGCCAATACACACGGAACGCAGTAATAGGACACCCACTGAAGGTGGACGGTGGCCGGATCGTCGCTACGGTAGAGATTGGCGGACGAACGATGCCCGCCACGATCGACACCGGAGCCACTCGTAGCTTCATGAGTGAGGACTGCGTACGCAAATGGACGATCCGGGGAAGAGCGGAGGAAACACAGGCACGTATCCGCCTGACAGATGGGTCCACCCTAGAGGTAGAAAATGCTTTGGGAGTAGACGTCAGCTTAGGGGGAAAAATGATCAGCATGACGATGCTCATCATGCCCTCAATGCTGGACCACGTAATCCTGGGTATGGATTTTTTGGGGGCGATGGGAACCACAATACGCTGCGGCGAGGCGGAACTGGTCCTAGAAGCAGCGACGACACCGGGCGTGAGGCCAGGAACGAGCGAGGAGTCGGAGGAAGGCCGCCCAAGGCATGAAAAGGGAGCACCTGCTCGGCTACAGAGGGAGCCGGAGGAAGGCCTCCCAAGGCATGAAAAGGGAGCACCTGCTCGGCTACAGAGGGAGCCGGAGGAAGGCCTCCCAAGGCATGAAAAGGGAGCACCTGCTCGGCTACAGTGGGAGCCGGAGGAAGGCCTCCCAAGGCAGGGAAAGGGAGCACCTGCTCGGCTACAGAGGGAGCCGGAGGAAGGCCTCCCAAGGCAGGGAAAGGGAGCACCTGCTCGGCTACAGAGGGAGCCGGAGGAAGGCCTCCCAAGGCATGAAAAGGGAGCACCTGCTCGGCTACAGAGGGAGCCGGAGGAAGGCCTCCCAAGGCATGGAAAGGGAGCACCTGCTCGGCTACAGAGGGAGCCGGAGAAGGCCTCCCAAGGCATGGAAAGGGAGCACCTGCTCGGCTACAGAGGGAGCCGGAGGAAGGTCTCCCAAGGCATGAAAAGGGAGCACCTGCTCGGCTACAGAGGGAGCCGGAGGAAGGCCTCCCAGGGCATGGAAAGGGAGCACCTGCTCGGCTACAGAGGGAGCCGGAGGAAGGCCTCCCAAGGCATGGAAAGGGAGCACCTGCTCGGCTACAGAGGGAGCCGGAGGAAGGCCTCCCAGGGCATGGAAAGGGAGCACCTGCTCGGCTACAGAGGGAGCCGGAGGAAGGCCTCCCCAGGTATGGAAAGGGAGCACCTGCTCGGCTACAGAGGGAGCCGGAGGAAGGCCTCCCAAGGCATGAGAAGGGAGCACCTGCTCGGCTACAGAGGGAGCCGGAGGAAGGCCTCCCAGGGCATGGAAAGGGAGCACCTGCTCGGCTACAGAGGGAGCCGGAGGAAGGCCTCCCAAGTCTTGATAGGTGGGCACCTGCTCGGCTACAGAGGGAGCCGGAGGAAGGCCTCCCAAGTCATGAGAAGGGAGTGCCTGCTCGGCCCCCGACGGAAAAGGTCAGGAAAAGGGGAGTAAAGTCCGGCTCGAGTCGACAGCCTGGAGAACCCAAGAAGTGGCACATAGAGCTGCAGAGGCAGACTTCTGATGGCTACGGAAGCGGCACGGCGGGAACGTGCAAGAGAAAGGACGGAGTAGGAGCGATGACCAGAATCCACACGGACATAGAAGGCCAGGAGCGATTGCCAGAATCGAGCGGCCACGGAGTTCTATCTGGAATCGAAATGGTCCCAGGATGGGGCGATAACGGCACCGAAGAGGCGGATTGGCCAGCGGATCTGGACCCAGAATTGAGGGAGTTCCTGGAGTCAGAGCTGGCTCTCTTCGAGGGGCTGCAGGGAATCTCGCACATCGCGGAGCACCGAATCCGGCTGAAGGATGACGTGAAACAAAGTACTACCCCAAGAATCCGGCCATGCAGAGGGTGATCGACGAGCAAGTGGATGAGTTGATCCGGGCAAATGCCATCGAGCCGTCGCGTAGTCCGCACAGCGCCCCGATCGTCTTGGTCAAGAATAAGACTGGCGAGTGGCGTATGTGCATTGACTACCACCAACTCAACGCGCATTCCATTCCGGACGCTTATCCGGTGCCTCGTATTAACCACATCCTGGAGCGGTTGCGCCACGCCCGCTTCATCTCCACTCTGGATTTGAAGCATGGGTACTGGCAGATACCGATGGCAGCCGATAGCCGGGAGTGTACGGCGTTCACAGTCCCTGGAAGTGGTCTTTTCCAATGGCGGGTGATGCCATTCGGCTGACACTCGGCGTGTGCGACATTCCAGCGCGCTTAGGATACGGTAATGGGGCCGCAGATGGAGCTTCATGCGTTCGCCTACCTAGACGACATCGTGGTAATAGGAGCGACGAAAACACAGCATGTAGAGAATTTGAGGGAGGTATTCCGCCGGCTAAGGGCGGCCAATCTCCGGTTAAATAGAAAAAAAATGCAGCTTCTTCCGGGAGAGGTTAGTCTACCTAGGACATGTAATTTGCGGGGAAGGGATACGGACCGATCCGGAGAAAGTGGAGGCGATACGAAACCTGAGGGCCCCAACAAATTGCAAAGAACTGCGACAGTGTCTCGGGATGGCGTCATGGTACAGGCGTTTCGTACCCAATTTCGCGTCCCAGGTACAGCCACTCACAGCGCTCTTAAAGAAGGGGCAGAAATGGGCATGGGAGCAAGAACAGGAGGAGGCATTGCGTCAATTGAAGGAGAGCTTGACGACTGCCCCTGTGTTGGCTTGCCCCGACTTTTCCGCCAAGTTCGTCTTGCAGACTGACGCGAGTGAGTATGGCCTCGGCGCAGTGCTGACGCAGACGATCGATGGACAAGAGCGGGTGATAGCATACGCGAGCCGAAAGTTGCTAAAGGCCGAGGTAAACTATTCCGCCACTGAGAAAGAGTGCCTGGCAATCGTGTGGTCGATCCGGAAGTTGCGTTGCTACCTAGAAGGGTACCGATTCGACGTAATAACGGACCATCTCGCACTCAAGTGGCTCAACTCGATCGAGAGTCCGTCCGTTAGAACTGCAACAGTTCCAATTTGACGTCCATTATCGTCAAGGGAAGCTCAACGTCGTGGCCGTTGCCCTGTCGAGGCATCCTCTAGAGACCTGTCAACAAGCAGTGGTGGCCGAGGCCCCCTGCAAATGGGTCGCGAGGATGCGTGCTAGAATCGCCGAAGAGCCAGTCAAGTTCCCGGATTACACCGAGGAAAACGGACAGCTATATAGGCATTTGGGTCACCGGATAGACGATGAGGACTACATCCCTTGGAAACTATGTGTGGCTAGTGGTCAGCGACAGAGAGTATTGCAAGAGTGCCATATTGCTCCCGCGGCCGGACATCAAGGTGTCAGAAAAACGGTGGCGAGGTTAGCCCAGCGGTACTACTGGCCGGGTATGTTCCGCGATGCCGCCAGATACGTGAAATGTTGCGAAGACTGCCAAAAATTCAAGAGTGAGCAACTCAAACCGGCTGGTCGCATGCTGACGAGGCAGGTGGCAGAGCCGAAGACGGTACTTTGCGCGGACTTCGTCGGACCCCTTCCACGGTCGAAACATGGAAACACGATGCTTTCTCGAAATGGGTGGAGCTGGTCCCTCTCAGAAGAGCCACGGCAGCACACCTGCAAACTGCGTTTCGAGAGAGGATTCTAAGTAGGTTCGGGGTACCTAGAAAGTTTGTGTGCGACAACGGGGTACAATTTACGAGTCGGAGCTTCAAGTCATTTTTGGGGTCCCTGGGTGTAGAGATCCAGTATACCGCCCCGTACTGTCCGCAAGAGAATCCCACCGAGAGGACTAACCGGACTGTAAAGACCATGATAGCGCAATTTATTGAGGGCCACCAGAGTTCATGGGATGAACTCCTGCCCGAGATCTCGCTGGCGGTCAACACGAGCGTGGCAGATTCAACGGGCTTTAGTCCCGCTTTCCTGATGCAGGGCAGGGAACCTCGGTTACCCGCAGCTCTGTACGATCAGGTAACTCCGGGGTCCGCAACTAGTGCGCTCGACCCTAGGACAAAGGCGGATAGGCTAAAAGAAATTTTTGATATCGTCCACAGCAACCTCCAGCGCGCATCAAAGGACCAGGGCAGGCATTACAACTTGCGGAGACGAGAGTGGCGGCCTTCGTTGGACTCGATGGTCCTGTTGAGGCAGCACCAGTTGTCCAACGCTGCCGAAGGTTTCGCCGCAAAGTTGGCACCCAAATTTGACGGCCCCTACAAAGTCGTCAAATTCATATCCCCCAGTATTGTGCGGCTGGTGAAACCAGACGACCGCAAGAAGAGGGTGGCCAACATCTCACAATTGAAACCATTCTACAGAAAGACGACGAGCGACGAAGAAGACGAAGATCCAGGGCACGTAAATGCCCACGAGTAAGCGAAGGATGAGAGCAACACCCGTCGCCCAACGAAACTATTATGATTAAGCTTAGATAAAACTAACATTAACAACATAATTCAGAATAGGCATAGTAAAGTGTGAGCAAAGAGTAAGTCAACCAATAAGCTGAACTTTCAGATGGAACCCGAAGTTATCGACATATCGTCAGACGAAGACAACAGCAACGGGGAGAGCGAGTACAGCGTTACGCTGAACGCGAAAGGCGACGTGACCGTCACCTGTCCGAAGTGAGGGGGGGGTGTGAGGCGGCTAATGAGACCAGCCACCCCACAGTTTTCACGGCAAGGAGCCGTCATCCCTTTGGCCAAATTACGGCAAGGAGCCGCGGGCGGGACAACGTATTAATTTTCTTTAGTTATGAGTATTAATTATATTAGGTTAAGATCTTAGTGAAATAAGAGGCAAGGAGCCATCAGTAATATAAGCAGTTCGATTAGTAGTAAAGAGGCAAGGAGCCGCGAATATTATAATTGATTTAAGTAGTGAGTTTGAATTTAACCGCCGGCCGCCGCTGCAACCGTGCGTTGTCGATCGGTTGCACAACACCGTCTTTGAGAGCGCAACTTCAATTCGGCGGCGAAGAGCGAAAGCTCCGAGGCGAAGTTGCGAAAGCTCGCGGCGAAGTTGAGCAGCCGAAGCGAGCGCATGGCTTGCCGGCGAGCGTGCCGGCACTTTGGATTGGACATTAAGAGTGAGTAGAAGTGCTGCGCGAGATAAACGGAATCATAGATGGTATAGTGGAGCGCTAGGGCTCTAAGCAGTGCGGCAGGGCCCTAAGTACAGTAGGGTAGTGTTAAATAAATCAGTGAATAAAGTGCATATGTGGCAATTAACGAAGGAAATCTGCTAATTCTTTATCCTTCAGTAACCCTATCTGTTCTAACATCGGAATTGGCCGATGTTCACCCTAACCAAAAGCGGGAGCATGTGGTGCGGGACTATGGCCTGGGAGTGGGTATTACGGGTTAGCTGTTAGGGAGTATAGTGGTACGAGGCCACGGCCCGGCAGAGAGATAGAGCGATTAGGCAGTGGAGTTGGTGCGAGGCCACGGCCCGCTAGTGTAGTTGGTGCGAGGCCACGGCCCGCTAGCATAGATGGTACGAGGCCACGGCCCGATGGTGTAGGTGTGTAGAGGTAGATCTGGGTTTGGTTTGGTCAGGATACTCATCCCCCCCCCCCCCCCCCCCTTAAGCCCTCTCTCCCAGCGAAATTATAAATAACTTGTAACTCGCTAGACCTGGTAAGACTGAGAATTATACCCCGGCCAGAAGCTTCCTTACAACGCATGTCTGTCTCTCTGTCTGTTTGACTTTTTATCATGCCGTCGGCCTCCCTGTCTGTCTCTCTCCCTCTATGGGTGTCTGTCTGAATGTATGTCTGTATGCCTGTCTGTCTCCCTATCTTTCTCTCTTTCAGCCAGTGTGTCTCTCCTTCTCCGATTTTATAGGTCTGCATATCTATCTGTCTGTAAGTGTCCCTGTCTGTCTCTTCCGGTGTGACTGTCTGCGATGCTGTAGGTGTTCTTGCCAATCTGTCTGCCTGCCTTTCTGGGTATCTATCTTTCTCTATTGCTGTGTGTCTGTATGTCTGCAGGTCTCTGGGTCTGCGTGTCTGTCTGCCTGTTTTCCTATCTGTCTGTCTGTCCACCGGTCGGTCTGCCTGTCTGTATGGCTCTCTCTCTCTCTATCTCTCTCTCTCTCTCTCTCTGTCTCTCTCTCTCTCTCTCTCTATCTCTCTCTCTCTCTCTGCCCTTGCGTCTGACTGTCTGCGAGTCCATTGCTGTTCCTTTCTGTCTGTCTATCTGTGTGCCTGTCTGTCTGTCCTCCCGTCTGCCTGTCTTTCTGTATCCATATCTTACTGTCTGTATAGCAGCATGTCTGTCTCTGCTGCTGTGTCCGTGTATCTGTCTGCCTGACTGTCTGTGTATCTTTCTCTCTCTTCCTGTGTGTCTGTAAGTCTGCGATGGGTTTGTGTGACCGTCTGCTCAGCTTCCAATTAGTCGGTCTGTCTGCCGGCCTGTTGTCTGCATTTCTGTCTGTCTATCTGTTTGCCCGTCTGCCTGTCTCTCTGTCTACATCTCTGTCTACCTGTTAATCTACCTGTCTGTCTCTGCCGGTGTGTCTGTCTAACTGGCTGTAGGTATTGCTGCCTGTCTGTATGTCTGTCTGTGTATCGCTCTCTTTCTTCATGTGTGTCTGTTTGTCAGTGAGTCTGCGGGCCTGCGTGTCTGTCCACCTCTCTGTCTGTCTGCCATTCTGTCTGTCTGCCTCTTTCTCTCTTCCCGTGCGCCTGACAGTCTGTGAGTCTATTGGTCTGCCTTTCTGTCTGTCTATCTGTGTGCCTGTCTGTCTGTCTGCTCGTCTGTCTGTCTCTCTTTCTGCATGTCTGTCAGTCTGTATATTAGCCTGTCTGTCTCTGCACCGGCAGAGACGCTGTAGGTTTTGCTTTCCATCTGTCTGGGTGCCTGTCTGTGTACCTCTCTCTCTTCCTGTGTTTCTGTATGTCTGCGAATCTGTGGGTCTGCGTGACTATCTGCGTGTTTTCCTATCTGACTCTCTGTCCACCTGTCGGTCAGCCTGTCTGTCTGTCTCTCTCTCTGCCCGTGCGTCTGACTGTCTGCGAGTCTATTGGTCTGCCTTTCTGTTTGTCTATCTATGTACCTGTCTGTCTGTCTCTCTGTCTGCATGTCTGTCTGTCTGTATATCAGCCTGTCTGTCTCTGCCGGTGCGTCTGTCTCTCTCTCTCTTTCTCCCTCTTTTGTTTTCTTTTTTTCAATCTCTCTCTCTCCCTCCCTCTCAATCCTTTCGGGTCTGTCTGAATGTATGTCTGTCTCTTTTTTAGTCTGACTGGCTGTATGCCTATCTGTCTGTATGACTGCCTGTCTGCCTGCCTGTCTGTGAGTCTGCCTGTCTGTCTCTGCCGGTTTGTCTGTCTGCGCGGCTGTCGGTATTCCTGCCTATATATTTGCCCGTCTGTCTACGTATCTCTCTCTCTCTCTTCCTGTGTGTCTGTATGTCTGCGAGTCTGTGGGTCTGTCTGCCTTCCTGTCTGTCTGTCTGCCTGTCCCTCTGTCTACATATCAGTCTGTCTGTAAATCTGCCTGTCTGTCTCTGCCGGTGTGTCTTTTTGCGAGGCTATAGGCCTTCCTGCCTATTTCTCTAACTGCCTGTCTGTGCATCACTCTCTCTCTCTCGCACTCTCTCTCTCTTTTTCTCTCTCTCTCTCTCTTTCTCTCTCTCTCGTCGGTCTGTCTGTCTGTCTCTTTTTCGGTCTGACTATCTGTAAGTCTGCCTGTCTGTTTCTGCTAGTGTGCCTGTCTGCGAGGCTGTAGGTATACTTGTCTATATGTCTACGTGTCTGTCTGTGAATCTCTCTCTCTCTTCCTGTGTGTTTTTGAGTCTGTGGGACTGCGTGTCTGTCTGCCTATTTTCCTATCTGTCTGCCGATCGGTCTGCCTGTCTGTTTGCTTTGCTGCCTCTCTCTCTCTGTCGTGCGTTTGACTGTCTGCGAGTCTATTGGTCTGCCTTTCCGTCTGTCTCTGCCGGTGAGTCTGTCTGCGAGGCTGGAGGTATTGGTGCAAATCTGTCTGCCTGACTGACTGTGTATCTCTTTCTCTCCTCCTGTGTGTTTGCATGTCTACGAGTCTGTCTGTGTGTCCATCTGCCTAGGCTGTAGGTAGTCCTGCCTGTCTCTTTGTCTGTCTGTCGGACAGTCTATTTTCTGTCTCTCTGCGAATATGTGGTTTTTCTTATCTGTATGCGAGTCTATAGGTCTCTCCCTTTCTCTCTCTCTCTCACTCTCTCTTTATGTCTATCTGTAAGAATGTCTGTCCGTATGCTTGTCCGTCTGTCTCCTTTTTAGTCGGACAATCTGTCAGCCTATCCGATGTGTCTGTCTGCGAGGCTGTAGCTATTCCTGCCTATCTGTGTATCTCTCTCTTTCTCTTCCTGTGTGTCGGTATGTCTGCGAATCTGTCTGCGTCTGTCTGCCTGATTTCCTACCTGTCTGTCTGTCTGCCGGTCGGTCTGCCTGTCTGTCTGCCCGTCTGTCTGCCTATCTGTCTCTGTATCCTCCCGTACGTCTGACTGTCTGCGCTTTAATAAGTCTGCCTTTCTGTCTGTCTTTCTGTGTTCCCGTCTATCTGTCTGCCCGTCTGCCTGTCTCTCTGTCTGCATGTCTGTATGTATGTTTATCAGCCTGTCTGTCTCTGGCGGTGCGTCTGTCTATCTGTCTGCATTACTGTCTGCGTATCTCTCTCTTCCTGTGTGTCTGTATTTCTGCGAGTCTGTGGGTCTATGTGACCGTCTACCTACCTTTCTTTCTGTCGGTATGCCTGTATTTCTGTCCGTCTTTCTCTATACATATCTGTCTGTCTGTAACTCTACCTGTCTGTCTCTGCCGGTATATCTGCCTGCGAAGCTGTAGGTATTCCTGCCTGTCTGCATGTCTGTCAATGTGTCTCTCTCTCTCTCTCTCTCTCTCTTCCTATGTGTCTGTGAGTCTGTGGGTCTGCGTGTCTGTCTGCCTGTTTTCCTATCTGTCTGCCTCCCTCTCTCTGCCCGTGCGTCTGACGTGCGACAGACTTACAGACAGACAGTTATGCAGACCTTTAGAATCGCGAAAGGAAAGTCACAGAGGCAGAGAGAGAGAAAGATAGGCAGACAGACAGGCAGATAATAGGCAGTCGGACAGGAAGACAAAGAGACAGACTGTCGGAGAGTCTATTGGTCTGCCTTTCCGTCTGCCTCTGCCGGTGAGTCTGTCTGCGAGGCTGGAGGTACTCTTGCAAATCTGTCTGCCTGACTGTCTGTGTATCTCTTTCTCTCTTTCTTAGTGTTTGCATGTCTACGAGTCTGTCTGTGTGTCCGTCTGCCTAGGCTGTAGGTAGTCCTGCCTGTCTCTTTGTCTGTCTGTCGGACAGTCTATTATCTGTCTCTCTGCGAATATGTGGTTTTTCTTATCTGTATGCGAGTCTATAGGTCTCTCTTACTTTCTCTCTCTCTCTCTCTCTGTCTCTTTATGTCTACGTGTAAAAATGTCTGTCCGTATGCTTGTGCGTCTGTCTCCTTTTCAGTCGGACAATCTGTCAGCTTATCTGTCTGCCTGTCTGACTCTGCCGATGTGTCTGTCTGCGAGGCTGTAGCTATTCCTGCCTATCTGTGTATCTCTCTCTTTCTCTTCCTGTGTGTCTGTATGTCTGCGAATCTGTCTGCGTCTGTCTGCCTGATTTCCTACCTGTCTGTCTGTCTGCCGGTCGGTCTGCCTGTCTGTCTGCCTGTCTGTCTGCCTATCTGTCTGCCTATCTGTCTCTGTATCCTCCCGTACGTCTGACTGTCTGCGCTTTAATTAGTCTGCCTTTCTGTGTGCCCGTCTGTCTGTCTGCCCGTCTGCCTGTCTCTCTGTCTGCATGTCTGTATGTATGTTTATCAGCCTGTCTGTCTCTGGCGGTTCGTCTGCCTATCTGTCTGCATGACTTTCTGTGTATCTCTCTCTCTTTCTGTGTGTCTGTATGTCTGCGAGTCAGTGGGTCTATGTGACCGTCTACCTAGCTTCCTATCTGTCGGTCTGTCTGTAAGTCTGTCCGTCTCTCTCTATACATATCTGTCTGTCTGTAACTCTACCTGTCTGTCTCTGCCGGTGTGTCTGTCTGCGAGGCTGTAGGTATTCCTGCCTGTCTGCATGTCTGTCTGTGTATCTCTCTCTCTCTTCCTGTGTGTCTGTGAGTCTGTGGGTCTGCGTGTCTGTCTGCCTGTTTTCTTGTCTGTCTGTCTGCCTGCCGGCCGGTCTGCCTGTCTGTCTGCCTGTTTGCCTCTCTCTCTCTCTCTCTGCCCTTCGGCCTGCGAGTCTATTGGTCTGCCTTTCTGTCTGTCTATCTGTGTGCCTGTCTTTCTGTCTTCCCGTCTGCCTGTCTCTCTGTCTGCATGTCTGTCTGTCTGTATATCAGCCTGATTGTCCTTGCCGTTGCCTGCACCTGCCGGTGTCTGCCTGACTGTCTGTGTATCTCTCTCTCCTCCTATGTGTCTGTACGTCTGCGAGTCTGTGGGTCTGTGTGACTGTCTGCCCACCTTCCTATCTGTCAGTCTGTATGCCTTTCTGTCTGTCTATCTGTGAACCTGTCGGTCTGTCTGCCCGTCTGCCTGTCTCTCTGACTCCATATTTGTCTGTCTGTAAGTCTACATGTCTGTCTCTGCCGGTGTGTCTGTCTGCGAGGCTGTAGGTATTCCTGCCTGTCTGCATGTATGTCTGTGTATCTCTCTCTCTCTTTCTGTATGTCTGTTTGTCTGTGAGAGTGTGGGTCTGCGCGTATTTCTGCCTGTTGTCCTATCTGTCTGTCTGCCTGCCGGCCGATCTGCCTGTCTGTCTACTTGACATACATACAGAAACACAGGAGGAGAGGGAGAAAGAAACACAGGAGGAGAGGGGGAAAAAAAAGAGAAAGAGAGAAAAGATGAAAGAGGGAGAGAGAAAGAGAGAAAGAGAGAGAGAGAGTGAGAGAGAGAGAGAGAGAGAGAGAGAGAGAGAGAGAGAGCGAGAGAGAGCGAGAGAGAGAGAGAGAGAGAGAGAGAGAGAGAGAGAGAAAGAGAGAGAGAGAAAGAGAGAGAGAGAGTGAGAGAGAGAGAGCGAGAGAGAGCGAGAGAGAGAGAGAGAGGGAGAGTGAGAGAGAGAGAAAGAGAAGGAGAGAGAGAGAGAGAGAGCGAGAGAGAGAGTCCTATAAATTCGCAGACAGATATGAAGAACAACATATTCGCAGGCAGACAAGTGATAGGCAGTCCGACAGACAGACAAAGAGACAGACAGGAATACCTTTAGCGTAGGCAGACGGACACACAGACCCACAGACTCGCAGACATACAGAAACATAGGAAGCGAAAGATATCCATAGACGGTCAGCCAGACAGATAGAAAGAAATAACTACAGCAGAGACAGACAGGCTGATATACAGACAGACAGACATGCAGACAGAGAGACAGACAGACGAGCAGACAGACAGAAAGGCACACAGATAGACAGACAGAAAGGCAGACCAATAGACTCGCAGACAGTCAGGGTGACGGGCAGAGAGAGAGAGACAAACCAGCAGCAAACCGGCAGACAGACAGACAGATGGAAAGATAGGCCGACGGGTATACAGAAACACAGGCTCGCAGACATACAGACACACAGGTAGAGAGAGAGATAAATCGACAGTCAGGAAGACAGATAGGCAGAAATACCTAAAGCTTCGCAGACAGACACACCGGCAGAGTGAGACAGGCTGATATACATACAGACAGACAGGCACACAGATAGACAGACAGAAAGGCAGACCAATAGATTCGCAGACAGTAAGATGCACGGGCAGAGAGAGAGACAGACAGACAGGTAGACCGACCGGCGGACAGACAGACAGATAGGAAAAGAGGCAGACAGACCACTCGCAGACATACAGAAATACAGAAACACAGAAAGATTGAGAGAGATACAGAGACAGGCAGGCAGACACACCGGACTAGCAGACATACAGAAACACAGGAAGAGAGAGAGATACACAGACAGACATGCAGACAGGCAGGAATACCTACTGACCTGGAGAAGGACAACCAGCAGAGACAGAGAGGTAGACTTACAGACAGACAGATATGTAAACAAAAAGAGAGGCAGACGGGCAGACAGACCGACAGGTACCAGATAGACAGACAAAAAGGCAGACAGGCAGACCGGCAGACAGACTGACAGATGGGAAGGTGGGCAGACAGTCACACATGACCCACAGACTCGCAGACATACAGACATATCGGAAGAGAGAGAGACACACAGATAGGCAGGCAGACAGATTGGCAGGAATACCTAAAGCCCCGCAGACAGACACACCGGCAGAGACAGACAGGCTGATATACAGACAGACAGACAGGCACACAGATAGAGAGACAAAAAGGCAGACAGACCGGCAGAAAGACTGACAGATAGGAAGATAGGCAGGCGGTCACACAGACCCACAGACTCGCAGACGTACAGGCACACAGGAAGAGAGACAGATACACAGACAGTCAGGCAGACAGATAGACAGACGCACCGGCAGAGACAGACAGGCTGATATACAGACAGACAGACATGCAGACAGAGAGACAGGCAGACGGGAAGACAGACAGACAGGCACACAGATAGACAAACAGAAAGGCAGACCAATATACTCGCAGACAGTCAGACGCACGGGTAAAGAGAGACAGACAAACAAGCAGACAGACAGGCAGACCGACCGGCAGATAGACAGACAGATGGAAAGATAGGCCGACGGGTATACAGAAACATAGGCTCGCAGACACACAGGTAGAGAGAGAGATAAATAGACAGTCAGGAAGACAGATAGGCAGAAATACATAAGCCTCGCTGACAGACACACCGGCAGAGACAGACAGGTAGACTTACAGACAGACAGATATGTAGTCAGAGAGACAGGCAGATGGGCAGACGAACAGACAGGTACACAGATAGACAGACCGGCAGACAAATAGGCAGACAGTCACACAGACCCACAGACTCGTAGACATACAGACACACGGGAAGAGAGACAGACAGGCAGACAGATAGGCAGACGGTCACACAGACCCACAGACTCGCAGACATACAGACACACAAGAAGGGAGAGAGTTTCAAAGACAGTCAGGAAGACAGATATACAGGTATACCTACAGCCTCGCAGTCAGACACACTGGAAGATACAGAAGAAGAGAGAAAATACACAGACAGTCAGGCAGACAGATAGACAGACGCACCGGCAGAGACAGACAGGCTGATATACAGGCAGACAGACATGCAGACAGAGAGACAGGCAGACGGGCAGACAGACAGGCACACAGATAAACAGACAGAAAGGCAGACCAATAGACTCGCAGACAGTAAGATACACGGTCAGAAAGAGAGAGAGACAGACCGACAGGTAGACCGATAGGCGGACAGACAGATAGGAAAACAGGCAGACACGCACGCAGACCCACAGACCCATAGACATACAGAAACAGAGAAAGACAGAGAGATTGAGAGAGTGATACACAGACAGGCAGTCAGACAGAAAGGCGGGAATACCTACAGCATCGTAGACAGACGCACCGGCAGACACAGACAGGCTGATATATAGTCAGACAGACAGATAGTCAGACGATCACACATACCCACAGACTCGCAGACATACAGACACACAGGAAGAGAGTAAGATACACAGACAGTCAGGCAGACAGATAGACAGACGCACCGGCAGATACAGACATGCTGATATACAGGCAGACAGAAATGCAGACAGAGAGGCAGGCAGACGGGCAGACAGACAGAAAGGCAGACCAATAGACTCGCAGACATAGAGACTTACAGGAAAAGAGAGAGAGAGAGATACACAGACAGGCAGGCAGACAGAAAGGCGGGAACACTTACAGCCTCGCAGGCAGACACACCGGCAGAGACTGACAGGCTGATATACAGACAGACATATATGCAGACTGAGAGTCAGGCAGACGAGCAGACAGACAGATAGGAATATAGGCAGGCGGTCACACAGACCCACAGACTCGCAGACGTACAGGCACACAGGAAGAGGGAGAGATGCACGGACAGTCAGGCAGACAGATAGACAGACGCAGCGGCAGAGACAGACAGGCTGATATATAGACAGAAAGAAATGCAGACAGAGAGGCACGCAGACGGGCGGACAGACAGACAGGCACGCAGATAGACAGACAGAAGGGCAGACCAATAGACTCGCAGACATTCAGACGCACGGGCAGAGAGAGAGAGAGAGAGAGAGACAGACAGACAGATAGGCAGACCGACTGGTGGGCAGACAGACAGAAAGGAAAACAGGCAGTCAGACACGCAGACCCACGGACTCGCAGACATTCAGAAACACCGGAAAGGGGAAAGAGAGAGATACAAAGACTGGCAGGCGAACAGATTGAAAGGAACGCCTAAAGCCCCCAGACAGACACACCGGCAGAGAGAGACAGGCTGATATTCAAACAGACAGACAGGCAGACAGATAGACATAAAGAAAGAAAGGCAGACAGACAGACCGGAAGACAGACTGACAGAAAGCTTGAAAGGCAGACGGTCACAAAGACTCGCAGACATTCAGACACACTGGAAGAGAGAGAGAGAGATACACAGACAGTCGGGCAGACAGATAGACAGACGCACCGGCAGAGACAGGCAGGCTGATATACAGACAGACAGAAATGCAGGTAGACCGACCGACAGATAGACAGATAGGAAAACAGGTTGCAGACACGCAGACCCACAGACTCGCAGACATAGAGACACACAGGAAGAAAGAGAGAGATACACAGACAGGCAGGCAGACAGTAAGGCAGGAACACTTACAGCCTCGCAGGCAGACACACCGGCAGAGACAGACAGGCTGATATACAGACAGACATACATGCAGACAGAGAGACAGGCATACAGGCAGACAGACAGACAGGCAGACAGACAGACACACTGGCAGAGAGAGACAGGCTGATATACAGACAGACAGACAGGCACAAAGATGGACAGACAGAAAGGCAGACAGACTGACAGGAAGACGGTCACATAGACCCACAGACTCAAAGACATACAGAAACACAGAAAGAGAAGGAGAGAGATACACAGACAGGCAGGCATACACACCGGCAGAGAAAGACAGGCTGATATACAGACAGACAGACATGCAGACATGGAGAGAGGCAGACGGGCAGACAGACAGACAGGCACATAGATAGACAGACAGAAAGGCAGATAAAAAGACTCGAAAACAGCCAAACGCCCGGGCAGAGAGAGAGACAGAAAGACTGGCAGATCGACCGGCGGACAGATAAGAAAACAGGCAGACAGACGCGCAGACCCAAAGACTCGCAGACACACAGGAAGAGAGAGAGAGATACACAGACAGGCAGGCAGACAGATAGGCAGGAACACTTACAGCCTCGCAGGCAGACACACCGGAAGAGAGTGACAGGCTGATATACAGACAGACAAACATACAGCCAGACAGTCAGACGCACGGGCAGACAGAGAGAGAGACAGACAGACAGGCAGACAGATTGGCAGGAATACCTGCAGTCTCGCAGGCAGACACACCGGCAGAGACAGGCAGGTAGAATTACAGACCGACAGAAATGTAGACTGAGGGAAAGCCAGACGCGCAGACAGACGCTCCGACAGACAGACAGGTACACAGATAGACAAACAAAAAGGCAGACAGACAGACCGGCGGACAGATAGATAAGAAGACGGTCACATAGACCCACAGACTCGCAGACATACAAACACAAAGGAATAGAGAGAGATACACAGACAGTTAGGCAGACAGCATCGCAGCCAGACGCTCCGGCAGACACAGACAGACAGGCACACAGATAGACAAACAGAAAGGCAGACCAATAGACTCGCAGACAGTCAGACGCACGGGCAGAAAGAGAAAGACAAACAAGCAGACAGATAGGCAGACCGACCGGCAGACAGACAGACAGATGGAAAGATAGACAGACGGTCACATAGACCCACAGACTCGCAAACATACAGACACATGGGAAAGGAGACAGACCGGCAGACAGACTGACAGATAGGCAGACGGTCACACAGACTCGCATACATACATACACACAGGAATAGAGAGAAATACACAGACAGTCAGGCATACAGATAGGCAGGAATACCTACATCATCGCAGACAAACGCACCGGCAGAGACATTCAGGCTTATATAATGACAGACAGACATACAGACAGAGAGACAGACAGACGGGCAGACAGACACACAGATAGACAGACAGAAAGGCAGACCAATAGACTCGCAGACAGTAAGATGCACGGGCAGAGAGAGAGAGAGACAGACAGACAGGCAGACCGACCGGCGGACAGATAAGAAAACAGGCAGACAGACACGCAGACCCACAGACTCGCAGACACACAGGAAGAAAGAGAGAGATACACAGATAGGCAGGCAGACAGATAGGCAGGAACACTTACAGCCTCGCAGGCAGACACACCGGCAGAGACAGACAGGCTGATATACAGACACACAAACATGCAGACAGAGAGTCAGGCAGACGGGCAGAAATACAAAAGGGCACACAGATAGACAGACAGAAAGGCAGACCAGTAGACTCGCAAACAGTCAGACGCACGGGCTGAGAGAGAGAGACAGACAGACAGGCAGACCGACCGGCGGACATATAAGAAAACAGGCAGACAGACACGCAGATCCACAGACTCGCAGACACACAGGAAGAAAGAGAGAGATACACAGACAGGCAGGCAGACAGATAGGCAGGAACACTTACAGCCTCGCAGGCAGGCACACCGGCAGAGACAGACAGGCTGATATACAGACAGACAGACATGCAGACAGAGAGACAGGCAGACGGGCAGACAGACAGACAGGCACACAGATAGATAGACAGAAAGGCAGACCAGTAGACTCGCAGACAGTCAGACGCACGGGCAGACAGAGAGAGAGACAGACAGACAGGCAGAAAGATTGGCAGAAAATTACCTGCAGCCTCGCAGATAGACACACCGGTAGAGACAGACAGGCTGATATACAGACAGACAAACATGCAGACAGAGAGTCAGGCCGACAGACACACAGATAGACAGACAGAAAGGCAGACCAATAGACTCGCAGACAGTCAGACGCACGGGCAAAGAGAGAAAGACAAACAAGCAGACAGACAGGCAGACCGACCGGCAGACAGACAGACAGATGGGAAGATAGGCAGACGATCACACAGACCCACAGACTCGCAGACATACAGACACACAGGTAGAGAGAGAGATACATAGACAGTCAGGAAGACAGATAGGCAGGAATACCTACAGCCTCGCTGACAGACACACCGGCAGAGACAGACAGGTAGACTTACAGACAGACAGATATGTAATCAGAGAGACAGGCAGATGGGCAGACGAACAGACAGGTACACAGATGGACAGACCGGCGACCAGTAGACTCGCAGACAGTCAGACGCACGGGCAAAGAGAGAAAGACAAACAAGCAGACAGACAGGCAGACCGACCGGCAGACAGACAGACAGATGGGAAGATAGGCAGACGGTCACACAGACCCACAAACTCGCAGACATACAGACACAGAGGAAGAGAGAGAGATACACAGACAGTCAGGCAGACAGCATCGCAGACAGACGCTCCGGCAGAGACAGACAGGCACAATGATAGACAAACAGAAAGGCAGATAGACAGACCGGCAGACAGACAGACAGATAGGAAGACGGTCACATAGACCCACAGAATCGCAGACATACAGACACACGGGAAGAGAGACAGACAAGCAGACCGCCTGACAGATAAGCAGACGGTCACACAGACCCACAGACTCGCAGAGAGTAAGATGCACGGGCAGAGAGAGAGAGAGAGACAGACAGACAGGTAGACCGACCGGCGGACAGACAGACAGGTAGATAAACAGGCAGACAGTCACACAGGCCCACAGACTCGCAGACATACAGACACTCAGGAAGAGAGAGAGATACACAGACAGTCAGGTATACAGATAGACAGGAATACTTACAGCATCGCAGACAAACGCATCGGCAGAGACAGACAGGCTGATATACAGACAGACAGACATGCAGACAGAGCGACAGGCAGAAAGGCAGACCAATAGACTCGCAGACAGTAAGATGCACGGGCAGAGAAAGAGAGAGAGAGACAGACAGACAGGTAGACCGACCGGCGGACACACAGACAGATAGGAAAACAGGCAGACAGACACGCAGACCCACAGACCCGCAGACATACAGAAGCACAGAAAGACAGAAAGAGAGATACACAGACAGGCAGGCAGACACACCGGCAGAGACAAACAGGCTAATATACAGACAGCCAAACCTGCAGACAGAGAGGCAGGCAAACGGGCAGACAGACAGACAGCCACTCGGATAGACAGACAGAATGGCATACCAATAGACTCGCAGACAGTCAGACGCACGGGCAGAGAGAGAGAGAGGCAGACAGGCAGACCGACAGGCAGACCGATCGGCAGGCAGACAGACAGATAAGAAAACAGGCAGACAGACACGCACACCCAAAGACTCACAGACATACAGACAACCCGAAAGAGAGAAAGAGAGATACACAGACAGACATACAGACAGGCAGGAATACCTAAAGCCTCGCAGACAGACACACCGGCAGAGACAGACAGTTAGACTTACAGACAGACAGATATGTAGACAGAGAGACAGGCAGACAGACAGACAGATGCACAGATAGACAAACAGAAAGGCAGTCAGACAGACCGGCAGACAGACTGACAGATAGGAAGATAGGCAGACGGTCACACAGACCCACAGACTCGCAGACATAAAGACACACGGGAAGAGAGAGAGATACACAGACAGTCAGGCAGACAGATAGACAGGAATACCTACAGCATCGCAGACAGACGCACCGGCAGAGACAGACAGGCTGATATACAGACATGCAGACCAATAGACTCGCAGAAAGTCAGACGCATGTGCAAAGAGAGAAATACAAACATGCAGACAGGCAGGCAGACCGACCGGCAGACAGACAGACAAATGGAAGATAGGCAGACGGTCACACAGACCCACAGACTCGCAGACGTACAGGCACATAGGAAGAAAGAGAGATACACAAACAGTCAGCCAGACAGATAGACAGGCGCTCCGGCAGAGACAGACAGGCTGATATACAGACAGACAAACATGCAGACAGAGAGACAGAAACGGGCAGACAGACAGACAGGCACACAGATAGACAGACAGAAAGGCAGACCAGTAGACTCGCAGACAGTCAGACGCACGGGCAAAGAGAGAAAGACAAACAAGCAGACAGACAGGCAGACCGACCGGCAGACAGACAGACAGATGGGAAGATAGGCAGACGGTCACACAGACCCACAGACTCGCAGACATACAGACACACAGGTAGAGAGAGAGATACATAGACAGTCAGGAAGACAGATAGGCAAGAATACCTATAGCCTCGCAGACAGACACACCGGCAGAGACAGACAGGTGGACTTACAGACAGACAGATATGTACTCAGAGAGACAGGCAGATGGGTAGACGAACAGACAGGTACACAGATGGACAGTCCGGCAGACATACAGACACTCAGGAAGAAAGAAAGATATGCAGACAGTCAGGCATACAGAGAGACAGGAATACCTACAACATCGCAGACAAACGCACCGGCAGAGACAATCATGCAGACAGAGAGACAGAAACAGACAGACAGACAGACAGGCACACGAATAGACAGACGGAAAAGCAGACCAATAGACTCGCAGACAATAAGATGCACGGGCAGAGAGAGAGAGAGATACAGAGACAGGCAGGCAGACAGATAGGCAGGAACACTTACAGCCTCGCAGGCAGACACACCGGCAGAGACAGACAGGTAGACATACAGACAGACAAACATGCAGACAGAGAGACAGGCAGACGGGCAGAAATACAGACAGGCACATAGATAGACAGACAGAAAGGCAGACCAGTAGACTCGCAGACAGTCAGACGCACGGGCAAAGAGAGAAAGACAAACAAGCAGACAGGCAGACCGACCGGCAGACATACAGACAGATGGGAAGATAGGCAGACAGTCACACAGACCCACAGACTCGCAGACATACAGACACACAGGAAGAGAGAGAGATACACAGACAGCCAGGCAGACAGCATCGCAGACAGACGCTCCGGCAGAGACAGACAGGCTGATATACAGACAGACAGACAGGCACACAGATAGACAAACAGAAAGGCAGATAGACAGACCGGCAGACAGACAGACAGATAGGCAGACGGTCACACAGACCCACAGACTCGCAGACGTACAGGCACACAGGAAGAGAGAGAGATACACAGACAGTCATGCAGACAGAGAGACAGGCAGACGGGCAGACAGGCACACAGATAGACAAACAGAAAGGCAGACAGAGACACCGGCAGACAGACAGACAGATAGGCAAACGGTCACACAGACCCACAGACTCGCAGACGTACAGGCACACAGGAAGAGAGAAAGATACACAGACAGTCAGGCAGACAGATAGACAGACGCTCCGGCAGAGACAGACAGGCTGATATACAGACAGACAGGCACGCAGATAGACAGACAAAAAGGCAGACCAATAGACTCGCAGATAGTCAGACGCACGGGCAAAGAGAGAAAGACAAACAAGCAGACAGACAGGCAGACCGACCGGCAGACAGACAGACAGATAGGAAGATAGGCAGACGGTCACACAGACCCACAGACTCGCAGACATACAGACACACGGGAAGAGAGAGAAACACAGACAGTCAGGCAGACAGATAGACAGGAATACCTACAGCATCGCAGACAGACGCACCGGCAGAGACAGACAGGCTGATATACAGACAGACAGACATGCAGACAGAGAGACAGAGACGGGCAGACAGACAGACAGGCACACAGATAGACAGACAGAAAGGCAGACCAATAGACTCGCAGACAGTAAGATGCACGGGCAGAGGGAGATGGAGAGAAAGACAGACAGGCAGACCGACCGGCGGACATATAAGAAAACAGGCAGACAGACACGCAGACCCACAGACTCGCAGACACACAGGAAGAAAGAGAGAGATACACAGACAGGCAGGCAGACGCAGACATCCGGCAGAGACAGACAGGCTGATATACAGACAGACAGAAATGCAGACAGAGAGACAGGCAGACGGGCAGACACACAGACAGGCACACAGATAGACAGACAGAAAGGCAGACCAATAGACTCGCAGACAGTTAGATGCACGGGCAGAGAGAGAGAGAGAGACAGAAAGACAGGTAGACCGACCGGCGTTTAGACAGAGAGAGAGAGAGAGAGACAGCAAGACAGGTAGAGCGACGGGCGGACAGACATACAGATATATAGAAAAGCAGGCAGACAGACACGCAGACCCACAGACTCGCAGACATACAGAAACACAGAAAGAGAGGGAGAGAGATACACAGACAGGCAGGCATACACACCGGCAGAGACAGACAGGCTGATATACAGCCACACAAACATGCAGACAGAGAGGCAGGCAGACAGACAGACAGGCACTCAGATAGACAGACAGAAAGGCAGACCAATAGACTCGCAGACAGTCAGACGCACGGGCAGAGAGAGAGAGACAGACAGACAGACAGACAGACAGACAGGCAGACCGACCGGTGGACAGACAGACAGAAAGGAAAACAGGCAGTCAGACACGCAGACCCACGGACTCGCAGACATACAGAAACACAGGAAGAGAGAGAGAGTGAGAGATTCACAGACTGGCAGGCAGACAGATTGGCAGGAATACCTAAAGCCCCGCAGACAGACACACCGGCAGAGACAGACAGGCTGATATACAGACAGACAGACATGCAGACAGAGAGACAGGCAGACGGGCAGACAGACAGACAGGCACACAGATAGACAGACAGAAAGGCAAATAGACAAATAGACTCGCAAACAGCCAAACGCCCGGGCAGAGAGAGAGAGAGAAAGACAGAAAGACCGACCGGCGGACAGATAAGAAAACAGGCAGACAGACGCGCAGACACGCAGGAAGAAAGAGAGAGATACACAGACAGGCAGGCAGACAGACAGGCAGGAACACTTACAGCCTCGCAGGCAGACACACCGGCAGAGACTGACAGGCTGATATACAGACAGACAAACATGCAGACAGAGAGTCAGGCAGACGGGCAGAAATACAGACAGGCACACAGATAGACAGACAGAAAGGCAGACCAGTAGACTCGCAGACAGTCAGACGCACGGGCAGACAGAGAGAGAGACAGACAGACAGGCAGACAGATTGGCAGGAATACCTGCAGTCTCGCAGGCAGACACACCGGCAGAGACAGGCAGGTAGAATTACAGACCGACAGATATGTAGACAGAGGGAGAGGCAGACGCGCAGACAGACGCTCCGACAGACAGACAGGTACACAGATAGACAAACAAAAAGGCAGACAGACAGACCGGCAGACAGACAGACAGATAAGAAGACGGTCACATAGACCCACAGACTCGCAGACATACAGACACACAGGAATAGAGAGAGATACACAGACAGTCAGGCAGACAGCATCGCAGACAGACGCTCCGGCAGAGACAGACAGGCTGATATACAGACAGACAGACAGGCACACAGATAGACAAACAGAAAGGCAGACCAATAGACTCGCAGACAGTCAGACGCACGGGCAAAGAGAGAAAGACAAACAAGCAGACAGACAGGCAGACCGACCGGCAGACAGACAGATGGGAAGATAGACAGACGGTCACACAGACCCACAGACTCGCAGACATACAGACACACGGGAAGAGAGACAGACCGGCAGACAGACTGACAGATAGGCAGACGGTCACACAGACTCGCACAAAAACATTAACACAGGAATAGAGAGAGATACACAGACAGTCAGGCAGACAGCATCGCAGACAGACGCTCCGGCAGAGACAGACAGGCTGATAAACAGACAGACAGACAGGCACACAGATAGACAAACAGAAAGGCAGACAGAGAGACCGGCAGACAGACAGACATATAGGAAGACGGTCACATAGACCCACAGACTCGCAGACATACAGACACACAGGAAGAGAGACAGACAGGCAGACAGACTGACAGATAGGCAGACGGCCACACAGACCCACAGACTCGCAGACGTACAGGCACACAGGAAAAAAGAGAGAGATACACAGACAGGCAGGCAGACAGATTGGCAGGAACACTTACAGCCTCGTAGGCAGACACACCGGCAGAGACTGACAGGCTGATATACAGAAAGACAAACAAGCAGACAGACAGGCAGACCGACCGGCAGACAGACAGACAGATGGGAAGATAGGCAGACGGACACACAGACCCACAGACTCGCAGACATACAGACACACAGGTAGAGAGAAAGCTACATAGACAGTCAGGAAGACAGATAGGCAGGAATACCTGTAACCTCGCTGACAGACCCACCGGCAGAGACAGACAGGTGGACTTACAGACAGACAGATATATAGTCAGAGAGCCAGGCAGATGGGCAGACGAACAGACAGGTACACAGATGGACAGACCGGCAGACAGATAGGCAGACAGTCACACAGACCCACAGACCCACAGACTCGCAGACATACAGACACAGGGGAAGAGAGAGAGATACACAGAGAGTCAGTCATATAGATAGACAGGAATACCTTCAGCATCGCAGACAAACGCACCGGCAGAGACAGACAGGCTGATATACAGACAGACAGACAGACATGCAGACAGAGAGACAGGCAGACGGGCAGACAGACAGACAGGCACACAGATAGACAGACAGAAAGGCAGACCAATAGACTCGCAGACAGTAAGATGCACGGGCAGAGAGAAAGAGAGAGACAGACAGACAGGTAGACCGACCGGCGGACAGACAGACACGCAGACCCACAGACCCGCAGACATACAGAAGCATAGAAAGACAGAGAGAGATACATAGACAGGCAGAAAGACACACCGGCAGAGACAAACAGGCTAATATACAGACAGCCAAACCTGCAGACAGAGAGGCAGGCAAACGGGCAGACAGACAGACAGGCACCCAGATAGACAGACAGAAAGGCAGACCAATAGACTCGCAGACAATCAGACGCACGGGCAGAGAGAGAGAGGCAGACAGGCAGACCGACCGGCAAGCAGACAGACAGATAGGAAAACAGGCAGACACACACGCAGACCCACAGACTCACAGACATACAGACAAACCGACAGAGAGAGAGAGAGATAGATACACAGACAGACATACAGACAGGCAGGAATACCTAAAGCCTCGCAGACAGACACACCGGCAGAGACAGGCAGGTAGACTTACAGGCAGACAGATATGTAGACAGAGAGACAGGCAGACAGACAGACAGATGCACAGATAGACAAACAGAAAGGCAGACAGACAGACCGGCAGACAGACTGACAGATAGGAAGATAAGCAGACGGTCACACAGACCCACATACTCGCAGACACACAGACACACGGGAAGAGAGAGAGATACACAGACAGTCAGGCAGACAGCATCGCAGACAGATGCTCCGGCAGAGACAGACAGGCTGATATACAGACAGACAGACAGGCACACAGATAGACAAACAGAAAGGCAGATAGACAGACCGGCAGACAGACAGACAGATAGGAAGACGGTCACATAGACCCACAGACTCGCAGACATACAGACACACAGGAAGAGAGACAGACATGCAGACAGCCTGACAGATAGGCAGACGGTCACACAGACCCACAGACTCGCAGACATACAGACACACAGGAAGAGAGAGAGAGAGATACACAGACAGTCATGCAGACAGATAGACAGACGCACCGGCAGAGACAGACAGGCTGATATACAGACAGACAGACATGCAGACAGAGAGACAGGCAGACGGGCAGACAGGCACACAGATAGAAAGGCAGACCAATAGACTCGCAGACAGTCAGACAGACCGACCGGCAGGCAGACAGACAGATAGGAAAACTGGCAGACAGACACGCAGACCCACAGACTCACAGACATACAGACAAACCGACAGAGAGAGAGAGATAGATACACAGACAGACAAACAGACAGGCAGGAATACCTAAAGCCTCGCAGACAGACACACCGGCAGAGACAGACAGGTAGACTTACAGGCAGACAGATATGTAGACAGAGAGACAGGCAGACAGACAGACAGATGCACAGATAGACAAACAGAAAGGCAGACAGACAGACCGGCAGACAGACTGACTGATAGGAAGATAGGCAGACGGTCACACAGACCCACAGACTCGCAGACGTACAGGCACACAGGAAGAGAGAGAGATACACAGACAGTCATGCAGACAGATAGACAGACGCACCGGCAGAGACAGACAGGCTGATATACAGACAGACATACAGGTAGAGAGAGAGATACATAGACAGGCAGGAAGACAGATAGGCAGGAATACCTATAGCCTCGCTGACAGACAAACCGGCAGAGACAGACAGGTAGACTTACAGACAGACAGATATGTAATCAGAAAGACAGGCAGATGGGCAGACGAACAGACAGGTACACAGATGGACAGACCGGCAGACAGATAGGCAGACAGTCACACAGACCCACAGACTCGCAGACATACAGACACACGGAAAGAGAGAGAGATACACAGACAGGCAGGCAGACAGCATCGCAGACAGACGCTCCGGCAGAGACAGACAGGCTGATATACAGACAGACAGACAGGCACACAGATAGACAAACAGAAAGGCAGACAGACAGACTGGTAGACAGACAGACAGATAGGAAGACGGCCACATAGACCCATAGACTCGCAGACATATAGACACACAGGAAGAGAGACAGACAAGCAGACAGCCTGAGAAATAGGCAGACGGTCACACAAACCAACAGACTCGCAGACATACAGACACACAGGAAGAGAGAGAGATACACAGACAGTCATTCAGACAGATAGACAGACGCACCGGCAGAGACAGACAGGCTGATATACAGACAGACAGACAGGCACACAGATAGACAGACAGACCGGCAGACAGACTGACAAATAGGAAGATAGGCAGACGGTCACACAGACCCACAGACTCGCAGACGTACAGACACACAGGAAGAGAGAGATATACACATACAGTCAGGCAGACAGATAGACAGACGCACCGGCAGAGACAGACAGGCTGATATACAGACAGACAGAAATGCAGACAGAGAGACAGGCAGACGGGCAGACACACAGACAGGCACACAGATAGACAGACAGAAAGGCAGACCAATAGACTCGCAGACAGTAAGATGCACGGGCAGAGAGAGAGAGAGAGAGAAGAGAGAGAGAGAGAGAGAGAGAGACAGACAGACAGGTAGACCGACCGGCGGACAGACAGACAGATAGGTAGAAAAACAGGCAGACAGACACGCAGACCCACAGACTCGCAGACATACAGAAACACAGAAAGAGAGGGAGAGAGATACACAGACAGGCAGGCATACACACCGGCAGAGACAGACAGGCTGATATACAGACAGCCAAACATGCAAACAGAGAGGCAGGCAGACAGAACGACAGGCACTCAGATAGACAGACAGAAAGGCAGACCAATAGACTCGCAGACAGTCAGACGCACGGGCAGAGAGAGAGAGAGAGACAGACAGACAGGCAGACCGACCGGTGGACAGACAGACAGAAAGGAAAACAGGCAGTCAGACACGCAGACCCACGGACTCGCAGACATACAGAAACACAGGAAGAGAGAGAGAGTGAGAGATACAAAGACTGGCAGGCAGACAGATTGGCAGGAATACCTAAAGCCATGCAGATAGACACACCGGCAGAGACAGACAGGCTGATATACAGACAGAGAGACATGCAGGCATGGAGGGAGGCAGACGGGCAGACAGACAGACAGATACACAGATAGACAGACAGAAAGGCAGACAAATAGACTCGCAAACAGCCAAATGCCCGGGCAGAGAGAGACAGACAGACAGGCAGACCGACCGGCGGACAGATAAGAAAACAGGCAGACAGACGCGCAGACCCACAGACTCGCAGACACACAGGAAGAAAGAGAGAGATACACAGACAGGCAGGCAGACAGATAGGCAGGAACACTTACAGCCTCGCAGGCAGACACACCGGCAGAGACTGACAGGCTGATATACAGACAGACAAACATGCAGACAGAGAGTCAGGCAGACGGGCAGAAATACAGACAGGCACACAGATAGACAGACAGAAAGGCAGACCAGTAGACTCGCAGACAGTCAGACGCACGGGCAGACAGAGAGAGAGACAGACAGACAGGCAGACAGATTGGCAGGAATACCTGCAGTCTCGCAGGCAGACACACCGGCAGAGACAGGCAGGTAGAATTACAGACCGACAGATAAGTAGACAGAGGGACAGGCAGACGCGCAGACAGACGCTCCGACAGGCAGACAGGTACACAGATAGACAAACAAAAAGGCAGACAGACAGACCGGCAGACAGACAGACAGATAAGAAGACGGTCACATAGACCCACAGACTCGCAGACATACAAACACACAGGAAGAGAGAGAGATACACAGACAGTCAGGCAGACAGCATCGCAGACAGACGCTCCGGCAGACACAGACAGGCTGATATACAGACAGACAGACAGGCACACAGATAGACAAACAGAAAGGCAGACCAATAGACTCGCAGACAGTCAGACGCACGGGCAAAGAGAGAAAGACAAACAAGCAGACAGACAGGCAGACCGACCGGCAGACAGACAGACAGATGGGAAGATAGGCAGACAGACACGCAGACCCACAGACTCGCAGACATACAGACACACCGGAAGAGAGAGAGAGAGATACACAGACAGACATGCAGACAGGCAGGAATACCTAAAGCAGACGGCCACATAGACCCATAGACTCGCAGACATATAGACACACAGGAAGAGAGACAGACAAGCAGACAGCCTGACAGATAGGCAGACGGTCACACAGACCCACAGACTCGCAGACGTACAGGCACACAGGAAGAGAAAGAGATACAGATAGAGTCAGGCATACAGATAGACAGGAATACCTACAGCATCGCAGACAAACGCACCGGCAGAGACAGACAGGCTGATATAAAGACAGACAGACATGCAGACAGAGAGACAGAAACGGGCAGACAGACAGACAGGCACACAGATAGACAGACAGAAAGACAGACCAATAGACTCGCAGACAGTAAGATGCACGGGCAGAGAGAGAGAGACAGACAGACAGGCAGACCGACCGGCGGACAGACAGACAGATAGGAAAACAGGCAGACAGACACGCAGACCCACAGACTCGCAGACATACAGACACACAGGAAGAGAGAGAGAGAGATACACAGACAGACATGCAGACAGGCAGGAATACCTAAAGCCTCGCAGACAGACGCACCAGCAGAGACAGACAGGCTGATATACAGACAGACAGACATGCAGACAGAGAGACAGGCAGACAGGCTGATATACAGACAGCCAAACATGCAGACAGAGAGGCAGGCAGACAGATGAACGGGGATACTGAGAGAGACAGACAAAACAGGCAGACAGACACGCAGACCCACAGACTCACAGACATAGAGACACACAGGAAGAGAGAGAGATACACAGACAGGCAGGCATACAGATACACAGGAATTCCTTCAGCATCGCAGACAAACGCACCGGCAGAGACAGACAGGCTGACATACAGACAGACAGACATGCAGACAGAGAGACAGGCAGACGGGCAGACAGACAGACAGGCACACAGATAGACAGACAGAAAGGCAGACCAATAGACTCGCAGACAGTAAGATGCACGGGCAGAAAGAGAGAGGGAGAGAGAGAGAGAGAGAGAGAGAGAGAGTGAGACAGACAGATAGGCAGACCGACCGCCGCACAGACAGACAAATAGGAAAACTGGCAGACAGACACGCAGACCCACAGACTCGCAGACATACAGACACACAGGAAGAGAGAGAGAGATAAACAGACAGACATGCAGACAGGCAGGAATACCTAAAGCCTCGCAGACAGACACACCAGCAGAGACAGACAGGCTGATATACAGACAGACATACATGCAGACAGAGAGACAGGCAGACAGGCTGATATACAGACAGCCAAACATGCAGACAGAGAGGCAGGCAGACAGATGAACGGGCATACTGAGAGATAGACAAACAGACAAAACAGGCAGACAGACACGCAGACCCACAGACACGCAGACCCACAGACTCACAGACATAGAGACACACAGGAAGAGAGAGAGATACACAGACAGGCAGGCAGACAGATAGACAGGAATACCTTCAGCATCGCAGACAAACGCACCGGCAGAGACAGACAGGCTGATATACAGACAGACAGACATGCAGACAGAGAGACAGGCAGACGGGCAGACAGACAGACAGGCACACAGATAGACAGACAGAAAGGCAGACCAATAGACTCGCAGACAGTAAGATGCACGGGCAGAGAGAGAGAGACAGACAGACAGGCAGACCGACCGGCGGACAGACAGACAAATAGGAAAACTGGCAGACAGACACGCAGACCCACAGACTCGCAGACATACAGACACACAGGAAGAGAGAGATACACAAACAGACATGCAGACAGGCAGGAATACCTAAAGCCTCGCAGACAGACACACCAGCAGAGACAGACAGGCTGATATACAGACAGACATACATGCAGACAGAGAGACAGGCAGACAGGTTGATATACAGACAGCCAAACATGCAGACAGAGAGGCAGGCAGACAGATGAACGGGCATACTGAGAGAGACAGAAAAAGAGACAAAACAGGCAGACAGACACGCAGAGACTGACAGGCTGATATACAGACAGACAAACATGCAGACAGAGAGTCAGGCAGACGGGCAGAAATACAGACAGGCACACAGATAGACAGACAGAAAGGCAGACCAATAGACTCGCAGACAGTCAGACGCACGGGAAGACAGAGAGAGAGACAGACAGACAGGCAGACAGATTGGCAGGAAAATACCTGCAGCCTCGCAGGCAGACACACCGGCAGAGGCAGGCAGGTAGAATTACAGACCGACAGATATGTAGACAGAGGGAGAGGCAGACGCGCAGACAGACAGACAGGTACAGATAGACAAACAAAAAGACAGACAGACAGACCGGCAGACAGACAGACAGACAGATAAGAAAACCCACAGACTCGCAGACAGTCAGACGCAAAGGCAAAGAGAGAAAGACAAACAAGCAGACAGACAGACAGACCGGCAGACAGACAGACAGATAAGAAGACGGTCACATAGACCCACAGACTCGCAGACATACAGACACACAGGAATAGAGAGAGATATACAGACAGTCAGGCAGACAGCATCGCAGACAGACGCTACGGCAGAGACAGACAGGCTGATATACAGACAGACAGACAGACAGACAGGCACACCGATAGACAAACAGAAAGGCAGACCAATAGACTCGCAGACAGTCAGACGCAAGGGCAAAGAGAGAAAGACAAACAAGCAGACAGACAGGCAGACCGACTCGCAGACATACAGACACACAGGTAGAGAGAGAGATACATAGACAGGCAGGAAGACAGATAGGCAGGAATACCTATAGCCTCGCAGACAGACACACCGGCAGAGACAGACAGGTAGACTTACAGACAGACAGATATGTAATCAGAGAGACAGGCAGATGGGCAGACGAACAGACAGGTACACAGATGGACAGACCGGCAGACAGATAGGCAGACAGTCACACAGACCCACAGACTCGCAGACATACAGACACAGGGGAAGAGAGAGAGATACACAGACAGGCAGGCAGACAGCATCGCAGACAGACGCTCCGGCAGAGACAGACAGGCTGATATACAGACAGACAGACAGGCACACAGATAGACAAACAGAAAGGCAGACAGACAGACTGGTAGACAGACAGACAGATAGCAAGACGGCCACATAGACCCATAGACTCGCAGACATACAGACACACAGGAAGAGAGACAGACAAGCAGACAGCCTGACAGATAGGCAGACGGTCACACAGACCCACAGACTCGCAGACGTACAGGCACACAGGAAGAAAGAGAGATACACAGACAGTCAGGCAGTCAGATAGACAGGCAGATGGGCAGACAGGCAGACAGGCACACAGATAGACAGACAGAAAGGCAGACCAATAGACTCGCAGACAGTCAGACGCACGGGCAAAGAGAGAAAGACAAACAAGCAGACAGACAGGCAGACCGACCGGCAGACAGACAGACAGATCGGAAGATAGGCAGACGGTCACACAGACCCACAGACTCGCAGACATACAGACACACAGGAAGAGAGAGAGAGATACACAGACAGTCAGGAAGACAGCATCGCAGACAGACGCTCCGGCAGAGACAGACAGGCTGATATACAGACAGGCAGAAAGTCACAAAGATAAACAAACAGAAAGGCAGACAGACATACCGGCAGACAGACAGACAGATAGGAAGACGGTCACATAGACCCACAGACTCGCAGACATACAGACACACAGGAAGAGAGACAGACAAGCAGACATCCTGACAGATAGGCAGACGGTCACACAAACCAACAGACTCGCAGACGTACAGGCACACAGGAAGAGAGAAAGATACACAGACAGTCATTCAGACAGATAGACAGACGCATCGGCAGAGACAGACAGGCTGATATACAGACAGACAGACAGGCTCACAGATAGATAGACAGACCGGCAGACAGACTGACAAATAGGAAGAAAGGCAGACGGTCACACAAACCCACAGACTCGCAGACATACAGGCACACAGGAAGAGAGAGATATACAAATAAAGTCAGTCAGACAGATAGACAGACGCACCGGCAGAGACAGACAGGCTGATATACAGACAGACAGAAATGCAGACAGAGAGATATGCAGACGGGCAGACAGATAGACAGACAGAAAGGCAGACCAATAGACTCGCAGACAGTAAGAGAGAGAGACAGACAGACAGGTAGACCGACCGGCGGACAGACAGACAGATATGTAGAAAAACAGGCAGACGGACACGCAGACCCACAGACTCGCAGACATACAGAAACACAGAAAGAGAGGGAGAGAGATACACAGACAGGCAGGCAGACACACCGGCAGAGACAGACAGGCTGATATACAGACAGCCAAACATGCAAACAGAGAGGCAGGCAGACAGACAGACAGGCACTCAGATAGACAGACAGAAAGGCAGACCAATAGACTCGCAGACAGTCAGACGCACGGGCAGAGAGAGAGACAGACAGACAGACAGGCAGACAGACAGACAAACAGACAGGCAGACCGACCGGTGGACAGACAGACAGAAAGGAAAACAGGCAGTCAGACACGCAGACCCACGGACTCTCAGACATACAGAAACACAGGAAGAGAGAGAGAGAAAGATTCAAAGACTGGCAGGCAGACAGATTGGCAGGAATACCTAAAGCCCTGCAGACAGACACACCGGCAGAGACAGACAGGCTGATATACAGACAGACAGACATGCAGACAGGGAGAGAGGCAGACGGGCAGACAGACAGACAGGCACACAGATAGACAGACAGAAAGGCAGACAAATAGACTCGCAAACAGCCAAACGCCCGGGCAGAGAGAGACAGACAGACAGGCAGACCGACCGGCAGACAGATAAGAAAACAGGCAGACAGACACGCAGACCCACAGACTTGCAGACACACAGGAAGAAAGAGAGATACACAGACAGGCAGGCAGACAGATAGGCAGGAACACTTACAGCCTCGCAGGCAGACACACCGGCAGAGACTGACAGGCTGATATACAGACAGACAAACATGCAGACAGAGAGTCAGGCAGACGGGCAGAAATACAGACAGGCACACAGATAGACAGACAGAAAGGCAGACCAATAGACTCGCAGACAGTCAGACGCACGGGCAGACAGAGAGAGAGAGAGACAGACAGACAGGCAGACAGATTGGCAGGAATACCTGCAGTCTCGCAGGCAGACACACCGGCAGAGACAGGCAGGTAGAATTACAGACCGACAGATATGTAGACAGAGGGAGAGGCAGACGCGCAGACAGACGCTCCGACAGGCAGACAGGTACACAGATAGACAAACAAAAAGGCAGACAGACAGACCGGCAGACAGACAGACAGATAAGAAGACGGTCACATAGACCCACAGACTCGCAGACATACAAACACACAGGAATAGAGAGAGATACACAGACAGTCAGGCAGACAGCATCGCAGACAGACGCTCCGGCAGACACAGACAGGCTGATAGACAGACAGACAGACAGGCACACAGATAGACAAACAGAAAGGCAGACCAATAGACTCGCAGACAGTCAGACGCACGGGCAAAGAGAGAAAGACAAACAAGCAGACAGACAGGCAGACCGACCGGCAGACAGACAGACAGATGGGAAGATAGGCAGACGGTCACACAGACCCACAGACTCGCAGACATACAGACACACAGGTAGAGGGAGAGATACATAGACAGTCAGGAAGACAGATAGGCAGGAATACCTATAGCCTCGCTGACAGACACACCGGCAGAGACAGACAGGTGGACTTACAGACAGACAGATATGTAGTCAGAGAGACAGGCAGATGGGCAGACGAACAGACAGGTACACAGATGGACAGACCGGCAGACATACAGACACACAGGAAGAGAGAGAGATATACAGACAGTCAGGCATACAGAGAGACAGGAATACCTACAACATCGCAGACAGACGCATCGGCAGAGACAGACAGGCTGATATAAAGACAGACAGACAGAGAGACAGAAACGGGCAGACAGACAGACAAGCACACAGATAGACAGACAGAAAGACAGACCAATAGACTCGCAGACAGTAAGACGCACTGGCAGAGAGAGAGAGAGAGAGAGAGACAGACAGACAGGCAGACCGACCGGCGGACAGACAGACAAATAGGAAAACAGGCAGACAGACACGCAGACCCACAGACTCGCAGACATACAGACATACCGGAAAAGAGAGATACACAAACAGACATGCAGACAGGCAGGAATACCTAAAGCCTCGCAGACAGACGCACCAGCAGAGACAGACAGGCTGATATACAGACAGACGTACATGCAGACAGAGAGACAGGCAGACAGGCTGATATACAGACAGCCAAACATGCAGACAGAGAGTCAGGCAGACGGGCAGAAATACAGACAGGCACACAGATAGACAGACAGAAAGGCAGACCAGTAGACTCGCAGACAGTCAGACGCACGGGAGGACAGAGAGAGAGACAGACAGACAGGCAGACAGATTGGCAGGAAAATACCTGCACCCTCGCAGAAAGACACACCGGCAGACACAGGCAGGTAGAATTACTGACCGACAGATATGTAGACAGAGGGAGAGGCAGACGCGCAGACAGGCAGACAGGTACAGAGATAGACAAACAAAAAACAGACAGACAGACCGGCAGACAGACAGATAAAAAAACCCACAGACTCGCAGACAGTCAGACGCAAGGGCAAAGAGAGAAAGACAAACAAGCAGACAGACAGACAGACCGGCAGACAGACAGACAGATAAGAAGACGGTCACATAGACCCACAGACTCGCAGACATACAGACACACAGGAATAGAGAGAGATACACAGACAGTCAGGCAGACAGCATCGCAGACAGACGCTCCGGCAGACACAGACAGGCTGATAGACAGACAGACAGACAGGCACACAGATAGACAAACAGAAAGGCAGACCAATAGACTCGCAGACAGTCAGACGCACGGGCAAAGAGAGAAAGACAAACAAGCAGACAGACAGGCAGACCGACCGGCAGACAGACAGACAGATGGGTAGATAGGCAGACGGTCACACAGACCCACAGACTCGCAGACATACAGACACACAGGTAGAGAGAGAGAGACACAGACAGTCAGGAAGACAGATAGGCAGGAATACCTATAGCCTCGCAGACAGACACACCGGCAGAGACAGACAGGTGGACTTACAGACAGACAGATATGTAGACAGAGAGACAGGCAGATGGGCAGACAAACAGACAGGTACACAGATGGACAGACCGGCAGACATACAGACACACAGGAAGAGAGAGAGATATACAGACAGTCAGGCATACAGAGAGACAGGAATACCTACAACATCGCAGACAAACGCATCGGCAGGGACAGACCGGCTGATATAATGACAGACAGACAGAGAGACAGAAACGGGCAGACAGACAGACAAGCACACAGATAGACAGACAGAAAGAGAGACCAATAGACTCGCAGACAGTAAGATGCACTGGCAGAGAGAGAGAGAGAGAGAGAGACAGACAGACAGGCAGACCGACCGGCGGACAGACAGACAAATAGGAAAACTGGCAGACAGACACGCAGACCCACAGACTCGCAGACATACAGACATACCGGAAAAGAGAGATACACAGACAGACATGCAGACAGGCAGGAATACCTAAAGCCTCGCAGACAGACACACCGGCAGAGACAGACAGGCTGATATACAGACAGACATACATGCAGACAGAGAGACAGGCAGACAGGCTGATATACAGACAGCCAAACATGCAGACAGAGAGTCAGGCAGACGGGCAGAAATACAGACAGGCACACAGATAGACAGACAGAAAGGCAGACCAATAGACTCGCAGACATTCAGACGCACGGGAGGACAGAGAGAGAGACAGACAGACAGGCAGACAGATTGGCAGGAAAATACCTGCACCCTCGCAGAAAGAAACACCGGCAGACACAGGCAGGTAGAATTACTGACCGACAGATATGTAGACAGAGGGAGAGGCAGACGCGCAGACAGACAGACAGGTACAGATAGACAAACAAAAAGACAGACAGACAGACCGGCAGACAGACAGACAGACAGATAAGAAAACCCACAGACTCGCAGACAGTCAGACGCAAAGGCAAAGAGAGAAAGACAAACAAGCAGACAGACAGACAGACCGGCAGACAGACGGACAGATAGGCAGACATAGACCCACAGACTCGCAGACATACCAACACACAGGAATAGAGAGAGATATACAGACAGTCAGGCAGACAGCATCGCAGACAGACGCTACGGCAGTCACAGAAAGGCTGATATACAGACAGACAGACAGACAGGCACACCGATAGACAAACAGAAAGGCAGACCAATAGACTCGCAGACAGTCAGACGCAAGGGCAAAGAGAGAAAGACAAACAAGCAGTCAGAAAGGCAGACCGACCGACAGACAGACAGACAGATGGGAAGATAGGCAGACGGTCACACAGACCCACAGACTCGCAGACATACAGACACACAGGTAGAGAGAGAGATACATAGACAGTCAGGAAGACAGATAGGCAGGAATACCTATAGCCTCGCTGACAGACACACCGGCAGAGACAGACATGTAGACTTACAGACAGACAGATATGCAGTCAGAGAGAGTTAGGTAAATGGGCAGACGAACAGACAGGTACACAGATGGACAGACCAGCAGACAGATAGGCAGTCACACAGACCCACAGACTCGCAAACATACAGACACATGGGAAGAGAGATAGCATCGCAGACAGACGCTCCGGCAGAGACAGACAGGCTGATATACAGATATACAGACAAGCACACAGATAGACAAACAGAAAGGCAGACAGAGAGACTGCCAGACAGACAGACAGATAGGAAGATGGTCACATAGACCCACAGACTCGCAGACGTGCAGACACACAGGAATAGAGAGAGATATACAGACAGTCAGGCAGACAGCATCGCAGACAGACGCTCCGGCAGTCACAGACAGGCTGATATACAGACAGACAGACAGGCACACAGATAGACAAACAGAAAGGCAGACCAATAGACTCGCAGACAGTCAGACGCAAGGGCAAAGAGAGAAAGACAAACAATCAGACAGACGGGCAGACCGACCGGCAGACAGACAGACAGATGGGAAGATAGGCAGACGGTCACACAGACCCACAGACTCGCAGACATAAAGACACACAGGAAGAGAGAGAGAGATACACAGACAGTCAGGTAGACAGATAGACAGGAATACCTACAGCTTCACAGACAGACACACCGGCAGAGACAGACAGGCTGATATACAGACAGACAGACATGCAGGCACACAGATAGCCAGACAGAATGTCAGACCAAAAGACTCGCAAAAAGTCAGGGCAGAGAGAGAGAGACAGGCAGACCGACCGGCGGACAGATAAGAAAACAGGCAGACAGACACGCAGACCCACAGACTCGCAGACATACAGATACACAGGAAGGGAGAGAGAGAGAGATACACAGACAGGCAGGCAGACAGATAGGCAGGAATACCTACAGCCTCGAAGACAGACACGTAAACAGAGAGACAGGCAGACGGACAGACAGACAGACAGGTACACAGATAGACAAACAGAAGGGCAGAACAATAGACTCGAAGACAGTCAGACGCACGGGCAGAGAGAGACAGATAGGAAAAGAGGCAGACAGACACGCAGACGAGCAGACTCACTGACATACAGACACACCGGAAGAGAGAGAGAGATACACAGACAGACATGCAGACAGGCAGGAATACCTAAAGCCTCGCAGACAGACACACCGGCAGAGACAGACAGGTAGACTTACAGACAGACAGATACGAAGACAGAAAGAAAGGCAGACAGACAGGCAGTTAGGAAAACAGACAGATAGGAAAACAGGCAGACAGACACGCAGACGCGCAGACTCACTGACATACAGACAAACCGGAAGAGAGAGTGAGATACACAGACAGACATGCAGACAGGCAGGAGTACCTTAAGTCTCGCGGACAGACACACCGGCACGGACAGACAGGTAGACTTACAGACAGACAGATATGTAGACAGAGAGACAGGCAGACGGGCAGACAGACAGACAGGTACACTGATAGAAAACAGGAAAGCAGACAGACAGACCGGCAGACAGAATGACAGATAGGAAGATAGGAAGATGGTCACACAGACCCACAGACTCACAGACATAAAGACATACGGAAAGAGAGAAAGATACACAGACAGTCAGACAGACAGAAAGCCAGGAATACCTACAGCATCGCAGACAGACGCACCAGCAGAGACAGACAAACTGATATACTGATATACATGCAGACGGAGAGACAGGCAGACAGGCTGATATACAGACAGCCAAACATGCAGACAGAGAGGCAAGCAGACAGATGGACCGGCATACATAGAGAGACAGACAAACAGACAAAACAGGCAGGCAGACACGCAGAACCACAGACTCACAGACATAGAGACACACAGGAAGAGAGAGAGAGAGAGAGAGATACACAGACAGGCAGGCAGACAGATAGGCAGGAATACCTACAGCCTCGAAGAAAGACACACCGGCAGAGACAGCCAGGTAGACTTACAGAAAGAAAGACATGTAGACGGACAGACAGGTACACAGATAGACAAACAGAAAGGCAAACAGACAGACCGGCAGACAGACTGACAGATAGGAAGATAGGCAGACGGTCACACAGACCCACAGACTCGCAGACATAAAGACACAAGGGAAGAGAGAGATACAGAGTTAGTCAGGCAGATAGATAGACAGGAATACCTACAGCTTCGCAGATATAGAGACACACGGGAACAGAGAAAGAGATACACAGACAGACAGGCAGATAGATAGGCAGAGACAGACAGGTAGACTTACAGACAGACAGATTTGTAGACAGAGAGACAGGCAGACAGACAGGTACGAAGATAGACAAACAGAAAGGCAGACAGACTGACAGATAGGAAGATAGGCAGACGGTCACACAGACCCACAGTCTCGCAGACATAAAGACACACGGGAAGAGAGAGAGAGATACACAGACAGTCAGGCAGACAGATAGACAGCAATACCTACAGCATCGGAGACAGCCGCACCGGCAGAGACAGACAGGCTGATAAACAGACAGACATACATGCAGACAGGCACACAGATAGCCAGACAGAATGGCAGACCAATAGACTCGCAGAAAGTCAGGTCAGAGAGAGAGAGACGGGCAGACCGGCCGGCGGACAGATAAGAAAACAGGCAGACAGAAACGCAGACCCACAGACTCGCAGACATATAGACACACGGGAAGAGAGACAGACCGGCAGACAGACTGACAGATAGGCAGACGGTCACACAGACCCCCAGACTGGCAGACATACAGACACACAGGAAGAGAAAGAGATACAGAGAGAGTCAGGCATACAGATAGACAGGAATACCTACAGCATCGCAGACAAGCGCTCCGGCAGAGACAGACATGCAGACAGAAAGAAAGGCAGACAGACAGACAGGCACACTGATAGACAGACAGAAAGGCAGACAAATGGACTCGCAGAGAGATAGATGCACGGGCAACGAGAGAGAGACAGACAGCCAAGAAGACCGACCGGCGGAGAGACAGACAGATAGGAAAACAGGCAGACAGACACGCAGACCCACAGACCCGTAGACATACAGAAGCCAGAAAGACAGAGAGAGAGAGAAATACACAGACAGGCAGGCTGACACATCCGCAGGGACAAACAGGCTAATATGCAGACAGCCAAACCTGCAGACAGAGAGGCAGGCAGACGGGCAGACAGACAGACAGGCACACAGATAGACAGACAGAAAAGCATACCAATAGACTCGCAGACAGTCAGACGCCCGGCCAGAGAGAGAGAGATAGACACTCAGACAGACAGGCAGACCGACCGGCGGACATATAAGAAAACAGGCAGACAGACACGCAGACCCACAGACTCGCAGACATACAGACACACGGGAAGAGAGACAGACCGGCAGACAGACTGACAGAAAGGCAGACGGTCACACAGACCCACAGACTGGCAGACATACAGACACACAGGAAGAGAAAGAGATACAGAGAGAGTCAGGCATACAGATAGACAGGAATACCTACAGCATCGCAGACAAACGCTCCGGCAGAGACAGACATGCAGACAGAAAGAAAGGCAGACAGACAGACAGGCACACAGATAGACAGACAGAAAGGCAGACAAATGGACTCGCAGACAGACAGATGCACGGGCAACGAGAGAGAGACAGACAGCCAAGAAGACAGACCGGCGGAGAGACAGACAGATAGGAAAACAGGCAGACAGACACGCAGACCCACAGACCCGTAGACATATAGAAGCCAGAAAGACAAAGAGAGACAGAGAGAGAAATACACAGACAGGCAGGTTGACACATCCGCAGGGACAAACAGGCTAATATGCAGACAGCCAAACCTGCAGACAGAGAGGCAGGCAGACGGGCAGACAGACAGACAGGCACACAGATAGACAGACAGAAAAGCAGACCAATAGACTCGCAGACAGTCAGACGCACGGCCAGAGTGAGAGATAGACAGACAGACAGACAGGCAGACCGACCGGCGGACATATAAGAAAACAGGCAGACAGACACGCAGACCCACAGACTCGCAGACATATAGACACACGGGAAGAGAGACAGACCGGCAGACAGACTGACAGAAAGGAAGACGGTCACACAGACCCACAGACTGGCAGACATACAGACACACAGGAAGAGTAAGAGATACAGAGAGAGTCAGGCATACAGATAGACAGGAATACCTACAGCATCGCAGACAAACGCACCGGCAGAGACAGACAGGCTGATATAATGACAGACAGACATACAGACAGAGAGACAGGCAGACGGGCAGACAGACAGACAGGCACACAGATAGACAGACAGAAAGGCAGACCAATAGACCCGCAGACAGTAAGATGCACGGGCAGAGAGAGAGAAAGACAGACAGGCAGACCGACCGGCGGACATATAAGAAAACAGGCAGACAGACACGCAGACACACAGGAAGAAAGAGAGAGATACACAGACAGGCAGGCAGACAGATAGGCAGGAACACCTACAGCCTCGCAGACAAACGCACCGGCAGAGACAGACAGGCTGATATAAAGACAGACAGACATGCAGACAGAGAGACAGGCAGACGGGCAGAAATACAGACAGGCATACAGATAGACAGACAGAAAGGCAGACCAGTAGACTCGCAGACAGTCAGACGCACGAACAGACAGAGAGAGAGAGAGACAGACAGACAGGCAGACAGATTGGCAGGAAAATACCTGCAGCCTCGCGGATAGACACACCGGCAGGGACAGACAGGCTGATATACAGACAGACAGATATGCAGACAGAGGGAGAGGCAGACGCGCAGACAGACAGACAGGTACACAGATAGACAAACAAAAAGACAGACAGACAGACCGGCAGACAGACAGATAAAAAAACCCACAGACTCGCAGACAGTCAGACGCAAGGGCAAAGAGAGAAAGACAAACAAGCAGACAGACAGGCAGACCGACCGGCAGACCGACCGGCAGACAGACAGACAGATGGGAAGATAGGCAGACGGTCACACAGACCCACAGACCCACAGACTCGCAGACACACAAACACACAGGAATAGAGAGAGAGAAACACAGACAGTCAGGCAGAGAGATAGACAGGAATACCTAAAGCCTCGCAGAAAGACACACCGGCAGAGACAGACAGGCTGATATAAAGACAGACAGACATGCAGACAGGGAGTGAGGCAGACGGGCATACAGACAGACAGGCACACAGATAGACAGACAGAAAGGCAGACAAATTGACTCGCAAACAGCCAATCGACCGGGCAAAAAGAGAGAGACAGACAGACAGGCAAACCGCCCGGCAGACAGATAAGAAAACAGGCAGACAGACGCGCAGACCCACAGACTCGCAGACACACAGGAAGAAAGAGAGAGGCTTACAGACAGGCAGGCAGACAGATAGGCAGGAACACTAACAGCCTCGCAGGAAGACACACCGGCAGAGAATGACAGACTGATATACAGACAGACAGACAGGCAGACAGAGAGATGGGCAGACGGGCAGACAGGCAGACAGGCACACAGATAGACAGACAGAAAGGCAGACCAATAGACTCGCATTCAGTCAGACGCACGGGCAAAGAGAGAAAAACAAACAAGCAGACAGACAGACAGACAGGTGCACACATAGACAAACAGAAAGGCAGACAGACAGACCGGCAGACAGGCGGACAGATAGAAAGATAGGCAGACGGTCACACAGACACACAGACTCGAAGACATAAAGACACACGGGAAGAGAAAAAGATACACAGACAGACAGACACACCGGCAGAGAAAAACAAGACGACTTACAGAAAAACAGATCTGTAGACAGAGAGACAAGCAGACAAGCCGACAGATAGACAGGCACACAGATAGCCAGACAGAATGGCAGACATATAGACTCGCAGAAAGTCAGACGCCTGGCAGAGAGAGAGAGAGACAGGCAGACCGACCGGCGGACAGACAGACAGATAGGAAAACAGGCAGACAGACACGCAGACCCACAGACTCGCAGACATAGAGACACACAGGAAGAGAGAGAGAGAAACACAGACAGTCAGACAGAGAGCTAGACAGGAATACCTACAGCCTCGCAGACAGACACACCGGCAGAGAAAAACAGGACGACTTACGGAAAGACAGATCTGTAGACAGAGAGACAGGCAGACGGGCAGACAGACAGATAGGTACACAGATAGACAAACAGAAAAGCAGACCAATAGACTCGCAGACAGTCAGACGCACGGCAGAGAGAGAGAGAGAGGCAGACAGGCAAACAGACAGGCAGACAAACAGGCAGACCGACCTGCAAGCAGACAGACAGATAGGAAAACAGGCAGACAGACACGCAGACCCACAGACTCACAGACACACCGGAAGAGAGAGAGAGGAAGATACACAGACAGACATGCAGACAGGCAGGAAAACCTAAAGCCTCGCAGAGACAGACAGGTAGACTTAAAGACAGACAGATATGTAGACAGAGAGACAGGCAGACAGACAGACAGGTACACAGATAGACAAACAGAAAAGCAGACAGACAGACCGGCAGACGGACTCACAGATAGGAAGATAGGCAGACGGTCACACAGACCCACAGACTCGCAGACATAAAGACACACGGGGAGAGAGAGAGATACACAGACAGGCAGGCAGACAGATAGACAGGAATACCGACAGGATCGCAGACAGACACACCGGCAGACAAAGACAGGACGATATACAGAAAGACAGATCTGCAGACAGAGAGACAGGCGACGGCAGACAAACAGGCACACAGATAGGCAGACAGTAAGGCAGACAGACAAATAGGAAGATAGGCAGACAGTCACACAGACCCACAGACTCACAAACATACAGACAAACGGGAAGAGACAGAGATACACAGACAGTCCGGCAGACAGATAGACAGGAATACCTACAGCATCGCAGAGAGACAGGCAGATGGGCAGAGAGACAGACAGGCACGCAGATAGACAGACAGAAAGGTAGACCAATAGACTGGCAGATAGTCGGACGCACGGGCAGAGGGAGAGAGAGAGAGGCAGACAAACAGGCACACTTACCGGCAGGCAGACAGACAGATAGGATAACAGGCAGGCAGACATCAGACTCGAAGAAAAACAGACTCACAGGAAGAAAGAGAGATACACAGATAGGCAGGCAGTCAAATTGGCTGGAATAACTACAGCATCGCAGACAGACACACCGGCAGAGAAAGACAAGTAGACTTACCTACTGACAGATATGTAGACAGAGGGACAGCCAGCCAGACAGAAAGGTACACAGATAGACAGACCGGCAGACAGACTGACAGATAGGCAGACGGTCACACAGACCCACAGACTCGCAGACATGCAGACACACAGGAAGAGAGAGAGATACACAGACAGACAGATATGTAGACAGAGAGACACGCAGACGGGCAGAGAGACAGACAGATACACAGATATAAAGACAGAAAGGCAG
Organism: Drosophila borealis; assembly: GCA_035045885.1. Lineage (NCBI taxonomy): Eukaryota > Metazoa > Arthropoda > Insecta > Diptera > Drosophilidae > Drosophila > Drosophila borealis. The sequence goes on along the minus strand of JAWNOR010000282.1, from coordinate 29,277 downwards.
ACAGACAGACCGGCAGACAGACAGACAGATAGGAAGATAGGCAGACGGGCACACATACATATGGTCTCGCAGATAAACGGACACACAGGAAGGTAGAGAGATACACAGACGGTCAGGCAGACAGATAGCTAGGAATACCTACAGCCCCGCAGGCAGACATACAGACATATATGTAGACTTACAGACAGACAGATATGTAGACAGGCAGACAGACAGGCGGGCAGACGGACAGACAGGTTATTAAATGGCAGACAGACAAATATTAAGAGACAGAGATGCAGAGACAGTCAGGCGTACAGAAAGACAGGAATACCTACAGCCTCGCAGACATTCAGAAACACAGAAAGACTGGCTGATATACAGACGGACAGACATGCAGACAGAGAGACAGACAGACGGGCAGAGAGACAGACAGGCACACAGATAGACAGACAGAAAGATAGACCAATGGACTCGCAGACAGTCAGACGCACGGGCAGAGAGAGAGAGAGAGGCAGATAGGCAGACAAACAGGCAGACCGACCGGCAGGCAGACAGACAGATAGGAAAAGAGGCAGACAGACATCAGACTCGAAGACAAACAGACTCACAGGAAGAGAAAGAGATACACAGATAGACAGGCTGTCAGATTAGCACGAATAACTACAGCATTGCAGACAGACACACCGGCAGAGAAAGACAAGTATACTTACATACAGACAGGTATGTAGACAGAGAGACAGGCAGACGGGCAGCCAGACAGACAGGTACACAGATAGCCAGACCGGCAGACAGACTGACAGATAGGCAGACGGTCACACAGACCCACAGATTTGCAGACATACAGACACATAGGAAGAGAGAGATACACAGACGGATAGATATGTAGACAGAGAGACAGGCAGACGGGCAGACAGGCAGATACACAGATAGAAAGACAGAAAGGCAGAAAGACTGACCGGCAGTCAGACAGAAACATAAGAAGAAAGGCAGGCGGTCACACATACATATGGACTCGCAGAAAACGAGAGATACACAGACAGTCAGATAGCCAGAATACCTACAGCCCCGCATTCAGACATACCGCAGAGACAGACAGGCTGATAGACAAACATGCAGACAGATAGGTACACAGATAGACAGACAGAAAGGCACACAGACAGACCGGCGAAAATACAGACAAATAGGAATATAGGCAGATGGTCACACAGACGTACATACCCGCAGACAAACAGACACACAGGAAGGGAGAGATATACACAGACATTCAAACAGACAGATGGACAGGAATATCTACAGCCTCGCAGAAAGACACACCGGCAGAGGCAGACAAGCAGTTTTACAGACAGGCAGGCAGACAGGCAAGCATACAGACAAATAGGCATACAGATTGCCAGACTGAAAAAGAGAAAAGAGACAGACATTCAGACAGACCGACATAAAAGGGAGAGATAGAGAGAGAGACAGAGACAGAGAAAGAGAGAAAAAGAGAGAGAGCGAGAGAGAAAGAGAGAAAAAGAGAGAGGGAGAGAGAGAGGGAGAGAGAGAGAGAGACAGATAGAGAGAAAGGGAGACAGAGAGAGAGAGAGAGAGAGAGAGAGAGAGAGAGACATATAGGCTCGCAAACAGATAAGAAGAACGGCATATTCGCAAATAGACAGATAATAGGCAGTCCTACAGACAGACAAAGAGACAGACAGGAATACCTACAGCATCGCAGACACACCGGCAGAGACAGACAGGCTCATATACAGACAGAGAGACAGGCAGACGAGCAGATAGACAGGCAGACCGACCGGCAGACAGACAGACAGATAAGAAGATAGGCAGACGGTAGGAAGAGAGAGATACAAAGACAGTCAGGAAGACAGATAGACAGGAATACCTACATCCTCGCAAGTAGTCACACCGGCAGAGACAGATAAGCAGACCTACAGATAGGCAGACATACAGAAAGATAGGAAGACAGGCACGCAGACCCCAGACATACACAGGAAGAACGAGAGAGATACACAGACAGACAGGCAGACAGATTGGCAGAAATTCCTACAGCCTCGCAGACAGACTCACCGGCAGAGACAGACAGGTAGACTAACAGACAGACAGATATGCAGACAGAGAGACAGCCAGATGGGCAGTCGGACAGACAGGTACACAGATAGACAGACCGGCAGACAGACTGACAGATAGGCAGACACTCACACCGATCCACAGACTTGCAGGCATACAGAAACACAGGAAGAAAGAGAAAGATACACAGACAGTCAGGCATACAAATATACAGGAATACCTACAGCATGGCAGACACACCGGCACAAACATACAGACACCCAGGTAGAGAGAGATATACACAGTCAGTCAGGAAGACAGATAGACGGGAATACCAACAGCCTCGCAGACAAACACACTGGCAGAGACAGACCGGCAGACAGACAGACAGACAGTTAGAAAAACAGGCAGACAGGCACGCAGACCCTCAGACATAGAGACACACAGGAAGAAAGAGAGAGATACACAGGCATACAGGCAGACAGATATGCAGGAATACCAACAGCCTCGCAGACAGACACAGCGGCAGAGGCAGACAAAGAGACTTACAGACAGGTAGGCAGATAGGCGTACAGATAATTAGAATGAAAAAGAGACAGACAGGCATTCAGACAGACCGACATAGAGAGAGAGAGAGAGAGAGAGAGAGGGAGAGAGGGAGAAAGAGAGAGAGAGAGAGAGAGAGAAAGAGAGAGAGAGAGAGAGAGAGAGAGGAAAGAGAGAGAGAGAGAGAGAGAGAGAGAGAGAGAGAGAGAGAGAGAGACTCGCAGACAGTCAGATGCACGGACAGAGAGAGGGAGAGGCAGACAAGCAGACAGACAGGCAGACCGACCGGCAGACAGACAGGCAGACGGTCACATAGACCCACATACTCGCAGGCGTACAGATACACAGGAAGAGAGAGAGATACACAGACAGTCAAGCAGACAGATCGACCGGAGTACCTACATCCTCGCAAGCAGTCACACCGGCAGAGACAGATAAGCAGACTTACAGATAGGCTGACATACAGACATACACAGGAAGAACGAGAGAGATACACAGACAGACAGGCAGACAGCTTAGCCCAGACGGGCAGACGGACAGTGTAACATACAAGGTAGGATAGTTGCAGAGTCGAGCTGATAGAAGTATAGACACCTTACGGAGCACGCGCTAGTTTTCCGGCTCTATCTCGTCGACGATGGGGAGGTTCACCGTCTTTCACTGAACATCATCGGTATACTGTAATATAAGGTTAATCAATCCAATTGCCTTCCTAGTTAAGAAAACGCACCAGCAACACTAAGAAGACCAGGATCATTAGCCACCAGTATATTATCCAGGAAGATTTTAACAGGTAGCAATGAAAGAGGGAGCAAAATGTTATAATCTATGCCTGAAACAAGGTGAAATAACAGAAAGAAAGGAAGGGATGTGTGGTAACTGGGTGATGATCATTTAAACAATTCACGTATCCAGTGGGCCACTTAGGGTATCTTACTACCTTGTTTCCATTTAGCGGTAGGCCGGTAGGTCTATCCAGCAAATATTCCACATAATAATAAAGAGTACAAGGATAGTTCACAATAGTTACTGTTGATTGCGGAGTTAGCTTTAATTTGAAAAACCAACTTATCCAGCAATCAGAACTAATGGACATGCGTTTATTTGTTATTTTATAGGCTCAGACCTGAGCTATTTAGAAATGCTAGGTAATCCATAGCCTTTCAACAATAAACAAGGACAAGGGAAATGAAACCATGTTCCAACTGATTGAGTAAAGTCAGATGTTATCGACTGAGAAAAAAAATTGCTCTATTGTATTTAAGATCGGGGCTTGCCGGATCGGGCCCCACACGTTTTTATAATAACTATAACATACAACGTAGGATAGTTGCAGAGTCGAGCTGATAGAAGTATAGACGGCTCTATCTCGTCGACGATGGGGGGTTCAGGAAAAAAAATTCCGAGATGTCAAATGCTCGTTTGCAAATTATTAATTATTAAAATTTCGCGTGTTGTTTTGGGGGAACAGGTCGCCTATCAATCGGTTGAAACGACATCATAGACAAAGAAAAGAGAAGAAAAAGAAAAGTAGGTCTGCACTTATTTATGAATGTATAGTGTACGATAGCTACCCCAGAGATGGAAATTGGGAGCAGCGTATGCCCACCCTACCATGATCGTCCAAGGGCCAAGACATTTTTGAGACGATCCCTTATACACCTTTGATATTGTTTACATTGACTCAAGTCCGCTTTTCATAAATCCCGGAATGGGAAAGGGTCTTAGTTAGAATTCATGGTAACTTCTTTATTTATGTCAATTAGATCTTTCATTTAAGTTGTGGTTATTCCTTAACATTCCAAAAATGAGTTAATTTTACTTTAAATTAGAAGCAATGATCATTTATTATATTATAGTTGCTTCCCTACCACTAACCAAATTTTACATATCTTTTGCTTACTCTAGGCAAAAACTAGTTGATTTATTTTATTACTATACCGAAGCGAAAAGTTGCTGAAAACAGTAAGGGTTAATATGTATATTTTATATATGCAAATATGGCAAAGACGAAAATATGTATCGTTATAATAAAAGAAGGATTAAGCCATGCAGATTATATTATGCGGCTAAAGGCCATTTTAGCTGTTTAATAAATTTACCGGAGGTGTGCGTAATATTTAGTGCCACTACTGTACGGGGCACAGCTGATATGCATTGCATGCGACTGAGCAAACGCTCGCCAATTTGTTATCAATTTTATTTTTTTTACCGTTGTTTACTCAGGTTTTACATAAGCTCGGTTCACGCTTTGGCACAACAAGACGATAAAACAACAACAACTGTTTAAAATTGTCGTACGCATGCTCATTTGGCTGCTGAGAAAAAAAAACTTATTTTAGTTCGTGAACCTGTCAAGTAATACCCTGGGTAAACAGAACAATTATAAATTATAATGGGGTGCTCCAGCTTACCATTTAGCAGATCCAGCGACGAAAGTACTTTCGGCGGTGTCCATACGAGTGGTATTTATAAACATGTTTAAAGGCAGGGTTTATTTTTCTGACGCATTGTTTTAGATGAATTAAAGTTTTAAAATTTTCATTTGCCGACAAAAATCACTTTGCTTTTCACTTATTTTTAAATCGGCAACTTTTCGCTTTAGCACATTATACCCAACGCCAAAAAAAAAAACATTTAAAAAAAATAAAAGAGAATATTATCCAAACCCAAAGCACAAAAAAAAAGTGCAACTTCTTCTTGTTAAATCAAAAATATTTTTCACTGCGGGTTATGGCTCGGAACATTACCAACGGCGACACTTTCTATTGCTAACTTATAACATTTTTTTTTTTTTTTTGTGTGCGTCGATCCGTGCTCGTTTAGCACATGCCGAACACTACTGTGTCAGGTGGCGATGATCTGCAATGCTCCCTGTGCCCGTAATTCCGATTCTGCTCGTTTATTTTAGAGAGTGAGAAACTGAGCTTAGGGGTTTCTGTATAAGTGCCAATCTGTGTACACCAGAAAATGATAATTAGAAAAAAAGTACACAGCGCAAAAGCAATGAGCGGCTGGTCCGCAAGAGAAAAGAAATATTTACCCTTTTGGGATTGGCACCAAAATTAAAACATGGAAAGGTTGTTCCGTCCGACTGTGGGCTTTGCTTTTTCAAACTACGGTCAGCTATGACCAATTGATAGCTGCCTGCATGGACTCAAGCCAATGGGAGTTCTGTGGACCAATGCCATTAAGCATGAATTTCTTTTCTGTAGTATTTAAACTTACAGCCTTGTATTTTTAAATTTAGCACAAAAAAATAATACAAAAACGTGCTTGCAGGTTAGGCTAAGCTTTACGCAAAATTATTAAATGCGATTGCTCTGGTTGACAATCACTGGTAGAAAGGTCGAGTCTGGCTTGCGGAAGTGTCATCTAACCTCACCGTGTCGAAAATTCGCAGACACGCATTTTTCTTGTAGATCGAACACAAGTGTGCAATTTCCAAGTGCAATCGAGTAATTTTATATTTCAGCTAACATTTTAAATAAATATAAATATATATATATATTATATATTATTATATAATTAATAATAATATATATATAGAGATATTATATTATTTTATATTTATATTTTATTTTTGTTGTCATTTTCTGCGTAGGTAGGCAAACTACAATAATTAACAAAAATACTACTAAAACTAAAAGAAATCTACTACTTACTAAGTGTCAAACCAATTGTTAGTCACAACTGCATTAACGAAAATTCCATTGCCTACTTTTGGGCACACTAAAAAAAATAGTCAACTAATTTTTGTTAACAAGCGCCATTACAAGCCCCCGGACCAAAATCGCACTTGGGGGTACCACAAGGGTGATAAGCGCTTGTGACAAGGACTGAAAGAAAAGTTATTGTTTAATATCTTTTGCATGATATTTTCCAATTAGATTACCCTGCATATCTTCAATCTCATAATAACTGTTTCCTAGCTTATGACGAATTCTTGCTTTTACGAATGTCGGGGCGAGCTTCGCATTAAACCCCTTGGCAAAATTACTTTGTTGAAAGTTTCTGCGAAAGACTTCCTGTCCAACGACATAGGAGACCTCTCGGCTTCTCAAATTGTAAAGCTTTTAGTTTCGTGAATGTTGATTGTGCATCACGTTGACCGCTTTGTTCCTCATTAAATCGAAAGAATCGTCTCTGTTGAATGACACGGCACGATCTTCAAGTAAGTTTAGGTCACGTAAAAGCCGATAAGTAGAACCATTTGTTATCATATGTTGACCAAAGACAAGTCTATACGGGGTATTATTTACTGCTGTATGTAGGCTTGAGCGTAAGGAGCAGCAAATTTTACTCAAATTTTCGTCCCAGTTTGATTGATTGGGATGAATATAGGCTTTTATGGCCGAAATTACAGACCTATTAACACGCTCGGAGGCATTAGCCTGTGGTGCGTAGACCGCTGTATAGGCATGGTTTATTCTATACTTTTGCATTAAATTATTAAAGGCATGCGACTTGAACTGCACTCCATTATCAGAGACTACCGTTTCGGGAACGCCAAAACAATGAAACAGGTCCTCTTCCAAAAATTGTATAATGGCGTCTGCAGTAAATTTTTTTACGGCTTTCAGAAAGGGAAATTTCGTAAAGTGTTCGAGTACAATAAAAATTCCTACATTACCAGCCTTGGATCTCGGATACGGACCGAGAAAGTCAACATAGAGTTTTTGAAAGAACCGATTACTGTCTCTGCTTTTTGCAAGTGGGGGTCTGAGTACCTTATTTGGACTTTTAGTAGTTTTGCAGATCTCGCACTGGTTAATGTATTCTTTAACTGATGTCACCAAATTGGGCTTACCCATGAGCCATTTTTAATGCTATAGGCACTAACTCTAAAGGAAGCCATAATTTCCAAACTAAATCATCGGCAACTTTGTCTCCTGTTGCGTGCTCAGTTCGCCTATAGATAAAACCATCCACTATTTTGACGTCAGGTAGCTGATTTTGGTTTTTCTCTATTTTCGTCCGCAGATCCTGATAGCCAGTCGATTGGAAACAAGGCGATTGCAGGTCTATAAAGGTGGAGACGTCGATGGCCAATAAGTCCTCAGTGTAAGTTCTTGATAACGCGTCGGGCACAATATTTTTGGATCCTTTACGATGTTGAATCGAAAAGGTATACCCCTGCAGCTTCAACGCCCATTGTGCCAATCGGCTGCTTAGGTCTGTTTGGGCCATCAGCCATTTTAAGGACGCGTGATCAGTAATCACAGTAAAAGACTGACCCTCAACATATGCACGGAATTTTTTTATACATACTATTGCGGCTAAACACTCTTTTTCGGTAACAGAGTAGTTTTTTTTGACATTGATTAAGTTTTCGGGACATATAGGCAATAGGAATCTCATCGCCCTGTTTATTTATTTGCATAAGGACTCCTCCAACACCGGTGTGACTAGCGTCACAGTGAATATAAAATGGGGCCTCGAAATCTGGTGTATGCAATACAGGAGCTTTGCACATCGCCCTTTTCAGAGATTGAAAGGCATTTTCAGCTAGTTCCGACCATTCGAAACGACGTTTGTGCTTGAGGGCATCGGTGAGCGGTGATGCTAGCGAAGCAAAATTGCAAATAAATTTTTGGTACCATCCAGTTATACCCAGAAAACGGCGAAGCTGTTTTAATGAGCGGGGCGCTGGATAGTTATTTATTGCCGAAATTTTTTCAGGGTCCATAGCTATTGTTCCATAGCCGACCACATGGCCTAAATACTTCACTTCTTTTACGCAAAATTTACTTTTCTCAACATTTATTGTCAATCCTGCGTTAGAAAGGCACATGGCTATCTCTTTCAATACAACAATATGTTTCTCAAAAGAATCTGAAACTATCAGCAGATCATCCAAATATATAAAAACTTCATTTTTGAACCTAACAGGGATTTTTCTATCCATTAGCTTTGACATCGTCGACGGTGCATTGGTTAGGCCAAAAGGCATGACCGTAAATTGGTAGAGGGCTCTACCTGGCACTGTAAAGGCTGTTTTATCCCGAGAACTTGGTTCTAGTGGTATTTGCCAATAGGCATCTTTTAAGTCAAGGCTAGTTATGTACTCAGCCTTCGGAAGACGGCTAAGTATCCCGTCGATTAGCGGCATGGGATATGCGTTTTTTCGTGTTACTTCATTGACTTTACGACTATCAATGCAAAGTCTGACTTTGCCGGGCTTGCGTACAAGTACCACTGGCGACGACCAAGCACTGTCTGACTCCTCAATTACACCTAGTGCAATCATGCAATCAAGTTCATCGAACATTAACTTTTCGATCGCTGGCGAGACGGCATAGTGTCTTTGTTTGATTGGCTTTGAATCGCCAACATCAATCACATGCTCAAGAAGGTTTGTCTTTCCTAAGCCATTTTTCGTGAAAGATGGAAAACACTGAATAATTTTTTTCAAAATTTTTCGTTGCGGTTCCGTCAATGGTCGATATGCACCCATATCTGGACCTTCGATGCTGGCCAAATTGGCAGTATTCGTCAAGACGGACGGCAGTAAGTCGAATTCGGCCCAAAAATCAATACCTAAATAAAGATGCTGAACTAACGCTGGGAATAGATAGAAGGTCAAAGTCTTGGTATTTCCTCTATACTGTACTTCGGTACGTAATTTTCCGACAATCCTCTGTGTGTTACCATCTGCAGTTCGTATAGTAGAGCACATGAGTTTGTGAGGTATTCGATCTTGTAATATGTTTTTAGCAAAGCTCCCACCAATGCAACTAATGGACGCACCAGTATCCAATAAACCAGATACATATCTGCCTAATATTAACACCTCTGCGTACGGCCGAATATCGTGGCCTACTATAGCGGATAGCAGGGATTTACTCTCGAGTTTTCGGTGTTTATAATAGACATTTCTCCGAAACTTGGAACGTGCCATTCTCTTACTATGGGGGCTGACGACTTGATTATTAGTATTCTGAAGACGATTGTGTAAAGGTACCTCTGGTAAGTCTGTAAAGTCCGGTAGATATATATTAGAAGCACTAGAAGCTTCTAATCTGTGTTGGTCGCTTTCGATACTAATAGTCTACGTGCACTTTTCGGCGGTGCACGCGGCAAAGAGTTTTTATGCAAAACTTGTCTATATGTTCTGCTTGACCACAGCCATAACAGAAAACTCGGCGATCGGCCACGCAGTCTTGATAACGATGGCCACTGCTGCCACAATTTCAACAGGTCAGACTTATGGCTGCTACATCGTTATCGCTTGTAACTGATTCATTATCAGAATTGGTATCAACCTCGTGTACAAGTCGGGGTGCTGGCCTTGGAGCAGGTCGTGGTTTCGCCACTTGAGGTATTGTCTGGAAAAACACTTCTCGCTTCCTAACAACGCTTCTCAACTTAGTTATGCTTTCGATCTTTTCATATAAAAGCTCGTGTTGGATTTCAGGTAGTAGATTTGATCTAATAGAGGCCAATAAATATGCTTCTGGCAAGGGTTCAGATAATTTATCTGCTATTGCAACAACAGCTTCGTAAAACTCATCGAAGGATTCGTTGTCCTTTTGCTTGCGACGGTCGATTGCAGCTCGAATGTTTACATCTGGACGCTCTTCCCTGAACTGAACTCGCAAGGCGTTTTTCAATTCTTCCCATTTTATTTCATGTACGCTTTTGTGATAGCGCCAAAACCACTCGGTTGCGCTTCCCTCAAACAAATTACTAACATAACGAGCTAATAGTTCGTAATTGCCGTCTAAAGTTTGGATGGTTAATGCCTCTACGCGATATATAAAGTCTTCAACAAATATGCCTGACCTACCGGAAAACTTCAGTTTCCAATTGGCGATTATTTGGCTTATCCGATCTGGACGTAGCTCGGTTCCTAATGAAGAAAGCCTGGGCATTAAATTAGTCGGAGTCATACTAACAGGGGTTGCTCGATTTTGGGGCCTTGTTGCATTGTTGGCATCATTGGACGTTTGTGGCAACACAGATGGGTCAGCTGTTTGTGCCACTAAACCTTGAGACGTAGTAGGTGGACTGGTTGGTAAGGGTAGTGAACGAGATTGCGAAGAAGATCATTTAGCGACTGAGTAATTAGCTCAGTTTGTTTAACTGCCTGCAAGGTCAGGACATCGGCCAGTGTTTGCTGCAGTTCGCTAATAATCGGGGAAGTCTCCCTATTGGCTAAGTTGGTGGTTTCGGGGTTTTGTGGAGCGTTGTCCATATTGCTTCGCTCAGCGGTTGTATTGCTTTTATGAGCTCTAGTGACGGTTGGCATGTTTAGCGATGGTAGACTTTGAGTCGACTGACTCAAATCGGAGTTGAAAGTTAGATTTAAGGTAGAGGATTGTAATGATGCTCTACAAACGGGACAAATGTTTCTGTTGGAAACCTTCCGATTAAAACATACCCAATGAAAAGTATGATTGCAGCTGGTCGATAAAAGTTGAGCTCTGTGATCAATATCTTTAAGACAAATGTAGCACTGAACCTCACCAGCTAAGTTTTCACAACTGCGGGCTACGAACAGTTATATTTAACATTCGTAATTAAGCTTAAAAATAATATAAAAAAAAAATTTATTTTTTTATTTTATAAAAACTTCAAAATACTTCATTAATATATCCGGAACTTATGAGCCACTTTCCTGAGTAATAATAACACTGTTCATAAATGTGCAACAAGTAAAGGCATTTATAATATACGATATCTACAACATATTGTATACGATAGTTTCTTTAGGATATGTTGATAAAGCAACAATCAGCCGCATAGCAAACGGCAGTATGCCTGATCGCTAGAATTATCAAGTATCAGATAAGTATGCTACCGTCTTTCACTGAAAATCAGCGGTATACTGTAATATAAGGTTAATCAATCCAATTGCCTTCCTAGTTAAGAAAACGCACCAGCAACACTAAGAAGACCAGGATCATTAGCCACCAGTATATTATCCAGGAAGATTTTAACAGGTAGCAATGAAAGAGGGAACAAAATGTTATAATCTTTGCCTGAAACAAGCTGAAATAACACAAAGAAGAGGAAGGGATGTGTGGTGATCATTAAAACAATTCACGTATCCAGTGGGTCACTTAGGGTATCTTACTACCTTGTTTCCATTTAGCGGTAGGCCGTAGAACTTGTCCACGTTTTAAACCAGCATCCAGCAAAAATTCCACAAAATAATTAAGAGTACAAGGATAGTTCACAATAGTTACTGTTGATTTCGGAGTTAGCTTTAATTTGAAAAACCAACTTATCCAGCAATCAGAACTAATGGACATGCGTTTATTTGTTGTTTTAAAGGCTCGGACCTGAGCTATTTAGAAATGCTAGGTAATCCATAGCCTTTCAACAATAAACAAGGACAAGGGAAATGGAACCATGTTCCAACTGATTGAGTAAAGTCAGATGTTATCGACTGAGAAAAAAAATTGCTCTATTGTATTTAAGATCGGGGCTTGCCGGATCGGGTCCCAAGTTGGGCGCCAATAATAATTAATAATAACTGTAACATACAACGTAGGATAGTTGCAGAGTCGAGCTGATAGAAGTATAGACACCTTAGAAAAAAAATTCCGAGATGTCAAATGCTCGTTTGCAAATTATTAATTTTTAAAATTTCGCGTGTTGTTTTGGGGGAACAGGTCGCCTATCAATCGGTTGAAACGACATCATAGACAAAGAAAAGAGAAGAAAAAGAAAAGTAGGTCTGCACTTATTTATGAATGTATAGTGTACGATAGCTACCCCAGAGATGGAAATTGGGAGCAGCGTATGCCCACCCTACCATGATCGTCCAAGGGCCAAGACATTTTTGAGACGATCCCTTATACACCTTTGATATTGTTACATTGACTCAAGTCCCCTTTTCATAAATTCCGGAATGGGAAAGGGTCTTAGTTAGAATTCATGGTAACTTCTTTATTTATGTCAATTAGATCTTTCATTTAAGTTTTGGTTATTCCTTAACATTCCAAAAACTATTACAACATATAAATGAGTTAATTTTACTTTAAGTTAGAAACAATGATTATTTATTATATTATAGTTGCTTCCCTACCACTAACCAAATTTTACATATCTTTTGCTTACTCTAGGCAAAAACTAGTTGATTTATTTTATTACTATACCGAAGCGAAAAGTTGCTGAAAACAGTAAGGGTTAATATGTATATTTTATATAAATTATAATAACGAAAATTGTTTCTTTATTTTTTATTATTCGTCGGTCAGCTTGACCATTCGAGGGTTCTTATAAAACTGAAGCATGCAATTATAAACATAACTTAAGCTACGGACTTCCGGCAGCGATGTTGGCAGAATGCTAACCATGCGCCTCGTGACACATTCCAGTGGCCGCTTGGCGTACGGATCATATTGCATTGCTGGGGATCGCAACTTCGTTGCGCATGTTTAAATTGCAGACTGCTGAGCGGGCGACTTTGTCGCACACGCATCCGGTCAGCCTATTTTGGTTCAGCTGGCGTTAACTCCTCCCTCGGCCAAGTGAAGAACGTCCTCGGTCTTCCTAGTGCCCGCTTGTAGTTTCTTGATAATGGCGTTCCGTTGTTGTAGCTTGCCGCGCTGGCGAATCCTTTGCACTAGTACCAAGGAACAGAAGACAACCGTTAGTGTGACTCCTCCACTCCATATGGGTCCGTAAGTCAACGCAGATTTTAGTTGGCGGATGCGTTGCTGGTTTATCGTACTCATCTTATGTAGAAGAGGTAAGCTCAAGTGTTCCCGATGTTTAGTCACGTTGATTTGAGTGACCGCTGAAACCACAGGCTTCCTTCTGAAGACACCATAGTTGTTGGCATATCGTGTGTTGTTAATTACAATTTCGTCATCGAAGTTGACCAGGTAAGTTCCAGAGATGAATGACGATGAGCCTGAGTATCCTGAGATGTTTACGGATGCTTCGTTAATTACGATAGCGCCATCGTCTATCACCAATAACTCATCTAGGTGGCCGGGGCGAGTACTACATTGCGCGAGTGTGCCAGCTATCAATTGCTGGGCACAGCTAGGTGCTTTTAAGTTTTTGCAGAATGTGGTGCCGATTGCCGCATTGCACTCGCCTACAGCGAAGATGTCTGTACCGCAATCCGCTACGATGCTACTCTCCTCGAAGTCCAGAATTTTACCAGATCGTTAAACGGGAAGAACATTTATTTTTTTACATACTAACTTAGGTATAGGATATTTAATAAGAAAATACAAAATGTCGTTATTTTGAAAAGCCTTAATGGTAGCAACCTCTAATACATCGCTTATACTAATGTTAGTGAAATGTTTAAATGTCATCTCCTTAACATCGACGTTATCAAGCATTACCGGACTGATCAGGTTTATTTTGGAAAGCGTTACTGCGAGAATTAAATTTTGCAAGTCTGATATAATCATCCTATTTTTTGCCAAAATTGTTTCGTATAAATGATCTAAGTCTATTTCTTCTGTCTTGCTAATTGAGTTAACTATTTCCGTTAATTGATTGAGTCTGTTTGAAATTTATTATTTAATTCGATCTGTAAGTTTTGCGAATCCGTTATTTGCGTCTGTCTAAACTTGACCTGTTCCCAGTCGTCGAAGTCTGGGGTTCCTGCTATAACTCAGTGAGTAGTACGTTTCGAATGTGGTCCTGTTTGAATAAGTTTATCGTCTGTCTGGTTTCGTCTGCGTATGTCTCGTACGAAGTCACGTTCGTTGTGTGTCCTAGGTAGCCGTACTCGTCCCAAATAGTTACGTCCCCGTCGGTTACTGGTATGTAGTCCGAAAGTGTGTAGTTTGTCAGTTTAACTGTCGCGGTCGTAAGGGTCATCATTAGAAGTACTACCAGTGTTGATGTTAGACTAAATTAAAAGAATGAATAAAAAGAATTTATTTTTTATTTTCTAAGATTGTCCTTGTGGACCACCCTCCCTTTTATTAAAACCGTTGATCCTAGGTCCGCTTCTTCTATGCCTTCTACACATAGTGGGGTTAGTTTATTACCCAAGCGCCTATTTGATTTTACCCAAACCTTATCTCCTACTAGATATTCTTTGTTTTCCCTGTTTTTATTTTCCTGTGCCATTTTCTTAGATTGTGCTTTTATAAGTCTGTCCCTTATCTGTATTCCTGTTTCTGTGCTGCTTGAGCAGATAACATCGACTGGTTTCATTGCCGTCACTGAATGAATAGATTTATTGTATTCAATCGTTGAAAGCAGGATCAGGTCAACGGTGTCGCTTATGTGCTTGTCAAGTTTCATACACCGTGCAATTTCTGCCAAAGTGCTATGAAACCGTTCGACTTGGCCGTTTGAGACGCTGTGTAAGGGAGGCGTATTTACGATTTGGATATCGAATTTACACAAGATGGATTTCACTGTCTCAGAGTTTAGGGATCTTTCATTGTCGCAATATATGGTATTAATGTTGGGAAAAAAATTTATGAGTTGTAAGATTGGGTTTTTGATGTCTATGACTGCTCTTGACCCAATTGGCTGTGTCACAGCAAATTTAGAAAATTTATCAACGCATGTTCTGGTCTGTCGAAAATACATCAATGTGCAGACGTTCTCCCGTGTAGGTAGGAATGGGTGTTTCACCTAACATTTGTTTTTTTGGGTGTCGATCGTACTTAGCCATTGAACAAATTCTACAATTTGCAACAATTTCTGTTGCCAGTTTAGACATGTTTGGGAAAAAATAGTCGCGCATTATTTGCTTGACATTCTCCTGCGCTGCTCGGTGAGCTCTGTTATGTTCTGCTGTTACTATTTCTCTTTGTTCTGTCTTGTCTGGGATGTCTGTCACCACATACTTACAGTATCGGAATGTCGTTGATGGAAATAGTTCAATCAAATTGTGTTGTATAAAAGCAAGGATTGGCAGCTCGCAATGGATTCCATTGACGACACCTGCATTTACTACATCCTGTAGTGTTTGCAAAAGACTGCTCCTATCTGAGACCTCTACAATATGCCGTGTTTTGTTTTGAAAGAGTATGATAGTTCTGACAAAAGGGGAATGAGATTCTTCAATAATAATCTGATTCCTGAAACAGTTTACTGGTTTATCGGTGGTCTCAATTGTGTAGGTCAGGGATCCTTCGCTATGAATTGTAGCGATATCTGAGCATTGCGAGTCAGAGTCGAGGGCATTCACGTTTTGACGTGACAATGCGTCGGCTACATAGTTTTCTTTGCCAGGTTTGTAAATAATATTTGCATTGTGCTCATCGATAAAAGCTTTCCAGCGTTTTATCTTAGCATTAGGGTTTTTATCTGACACAGCATATGTTAGAGGCTGATGGTCTGTAAAGATATTAAGGTTCCTCACGCCATATAGATAATTCCTAAGGTTTTTCAGAGCCCATACAATGGCCAAGAGTTCTCGCTCATTTGTCGCAAGATTTTGCTCATTGTCCCGTAATGCTCGTGAAATGAGGGTTATGGGACGACCTTCTTAGGATAGCACTGCTCCAATGCCGTACCCTGAGGCATCTGTTGTCAAGTCAAATGGCTTTTTAAAGTCTGGATATCTCAAAACGACATCTTCAGAGGCCAGTATATCCCTCAATTTACAGAACGCTTCAATTTGTTTCTGTGTGAGTTCGATAACTACTTTCCTCGACTGGTTAGCACTTATTTTGCCATTCTCGCCCTTTAAGACGTCCGTTAGGAGTCGGCGATATCGGCGAATCCCTTGATAAAACACCTATAATAATTGGCTAATCCTAAGAATGATCTAAGGCCAAATAGTGTTTTCGGGATTTGGAAGCTCTTTATAGCTTGCACTTTTTCAGGTGAATCCCAGATATTCCACGCTCTTTTTGAAGAACTTGGACTTTTCCTGAGACACCCTCATATTTGCATCTTCAAGGCTTTTAAAACCCCAATTGATGTGTTTAACATGGTCCTCTTTGTTTGTAGAAAAAATTATCACATCATCAACGTAGACATGACAAGTTTCCCCAATTTCGTCTTGGAGGACGTCATCAATAGCCCTCTGAAAGACCGAAAGGGAGCCTACAAAACTCGTACTTTCCATTGTTTACGGAAAATGCGGTTTTTCCCCTATCTCTTTCTGCCAGTTCTATCTGGTGGAAGCCTGACTTGAGGTCCAGTGTTGTGAAGTACTGGGCCTCACCCATGTTTGCTGATATTGCTGAAATATTAGGTATAGGGTATTTATCGCTCACCATTTTTTCATTTCCTGAAGTCGATGACCATTCTTTTTTTCTTGTGACCGAGCTCATCAACACCCTTTTTGTCGACAACCCAGATGGGGTTGTTGTAAGGCGATCTTGATGGCCGGATGATCTCATTGACGAGAAGTTGTTTAACTTCTGAATTGACGAAATCAGCCACACCCATAGGGTATGGGTATAATTTTGAGTACACCGGCTCATCGTTTGTTCGGATGGTAGCCACAGTGTTTATATTATAAGGTAGGGACTCATTTGGGTCAGCAAACGCATTTGATCTGCGTTTTATCATAATGTCAAAAGATTCTTTCATAGATGAAGGTACATCTGAATCATTGACTTGAATAAAATTTACTTGGGGGCAAGTTTTAAAATTGAGCGGCTGCGTGCCGCCTTTAAACCTAATGATACCGTTGTTAAAATTAAGTTTTGCATCGACTTGCATAAGTAAGTCAAGTCCCACTATACCGTCGAAATCTTTTAAAGATGGTAAAATGAAGAAAAAAGATGTTTCATTGAACAATTTAATCGGACATTTTTGAAAAATTTTTGTGCCCCCATGGATAGAATTAACCTGAAAAGGCTTTTCAACTGGTGTGACGTTTTGTAAAGCGGACAAGGGTTTGATATAGTTCTTAGATGCCCCGGTATCAATTAGAAGCTTAAGAACCAATCCTCCTCCTACATCTTGTTCGACGTACGGGAGAAAGGACTTATTCCTAAAAAATTACAGGAATCATGAGATACGTTGTCTTCGAATGCTTCAACATTTTCCTCACCGTGAGACTGGTAATCGTTATCACCAGTGCACTGTTCTTGAGCTGCAAAATTTACATTTTGTCGGCTCTGGGTTGAGTCTGTTTTTTTGTTGAAAGTAGTTTGTTGCCGAAAACGTGATGTGGACGGGTCAATTTCCATTGGTTCAGGGGCTCGTGACTGCTGGTCTTTACCCTGGAACCGTTGTTTTGCAGAATTGGACTGTGAATTTCCTTGTTGATTTGACTGGGGATTCGTTTGCCCATGGGCCTTGTTATTACCTTGAGTCTTATTTTGGAAATTTTTTCCTTGACCATTATTGTTATCGTTGTTTTGATAACGCGGGTGCTAGCGTTGGCCTGTTGGTTTTTGGTTTCTTTCCTCACTGGTTTTGGCAAAGCTTGCAGCGAATTGTGAATATTCGTTGGAAACTTCAGCTTCTTGTGCCAGAGACAAGGCTGACGGTAAGTCTTCTGGTTGGGCAGAAAATACTACCGTTTTAAGAGACTTCTTAAGGCCAGATACAAAGGAATGTAGCGCGTCTTTCCTAAATTGCTCATTCAAGACCGCTGCTGCTGCAGGGTCATGTGTCATTAAAGTTTTGTTAGTGAGGAGAGTCAAAGTTTTTTCAACCTCATCATAATACTCTAACAATTCTCGTTCACCCTGTCTAAGGGTACCAAGTTTTTGTAAGATAACGCTTATTGGCGTCTTATCTGCGTAGGTAAAGTCGAGTCTGGCTATAATAGCCTTGAAATTCAAAACCGTATTAAATGATGATAAGGTTGCGCTTGCTGGGCGTTTGATCTTATTTCTTATAATACCAATTGCATAGAAGTGTCTTGAACTCCCATCAAAAGGTTCAAATACTTCGTAGGCTAATGTTGCTGCTTCTCGCCAGGCAACGTATTCATCAATTTTGCCAGAAAATTCAGGCAAGGTTTTAACCAGATCAAGGGACTGATCGCACTCTATTCCTGGAACGATTTTAACCCTCTGATATTCAACAATTTCTTTCTTTTTATTAAACTTTGTTTTTAAAGAATTAAATTCACTACGGAAACTACTAATCTTATTTTCCATTTTTTCATCAAACACCCTTTGTAAATTCTTAGCCTGTTCCTGCAATGCTAATTGAATTTCTGACGACACCTGCATTTACTACATCCTGTAGTGTTTGCAAAAGACTGCTCCTATCTGAGACCTCTACAATATGCCGTGTTTTGTTTTGAAAGAGTATGATAGTTCTGACAAAAGGGGAATGAGATTCTTCAATAATAATCTGATTCCTGAAACAGTTTACTGGTTTATCGGTGGTCTCAATTGTGTAGGTCAGGGATCCTTCACTATGAATTGTAGCGATATCTGAGCATTGCGAGTCAGAGTCGAGGGCATTCACGTTTTGACGTGACAATGCGTCGGCTACATAGTTTTCTTTGCCAGTTACCATCTGCAGTTCGTATAGTAGAGCACATGAGTTTGTGAGTTATTCGATCTTGTAATATGTTTTTAGCAAAGCTCCCACCAATGCAACTAATGGACGCACCAGTATCCAATAAACCAGATACATATCTGCCTAATATTAACACCTCTGCGTACGGCCGAATATCGTGGCCTACTATAGCGGATAGCAGGGATTTACTCTCGAGTTTTCGGTGTTTATAATAGACATTTCTCTGAAACTTGGAACGTGCCATTCTCTTACTATGGGGGCTGACGACTTGATTATTAGTATTTTGAAGACGATTGTGTAAAGGTACCTCTGGTAAGTCTGTAAAGTCCGGTAGATATATATTAGAAGCACTAGAAGCTTCTTATCTGTGTTGGTCGCTTTCGATACTAATAGTCTGCGTGCACTTTTCGGCGGTGCACGCGGCAAAGAGTTTTTCTGCTTGACCACAGCCATAACAGAAAACGCGGCGATCGGCCACGCAGTCTTGATAACGATGGCCACTGCTGCCACAATTCCAGCAGGTCAGACTTATGGCTGCTACATCGTTATCGCTTGTAACTAAATCATTTTCAGAATTGGTGTCATCCTCGTGTACAAGTCGGGGTGCTGGCCTTGGAGCAGGTCGTGGTTTCGCCACTTGAGGTATTGTCTGGAAAAACACTTCTCGCTTCCTAACAACGCTTCTCAACTTAGTTATGCTTTCGATCTTTTCATATAAAAGCTCGTGTTGGATTTCAGGTAAAAGATTTGATCTAATAGAGGCCAATAAATATGCTTCTGACAAGGGCTCAGATAATCTATCTGCTATTGCAACAACAGCTTTGTAAAACTCATCGAAGGATTCGTTGGCCTTTTGCTTGCGACGGTCGATTGCATCTCGAATGTTTACATCTGTACGCTCTTCCCTGAACTGAACTCGCAAGGCGGTTTTCAATTCTTCCCATTTTATTTCATGTACGCTTTTGTGATAGCGCCAAAACCACTCGGTTGCGCTTCCCTCAAACAAATAACTAACATAACGAGCTAATAGTTCATAATTGCCGTCTAAAGTTTGGATGGTTAATGCCTCTTCGCGATATATAAAGTCTTCAACAAATATGCCTGACCTACCGGAAAACTTCAGTTTCCAATTGGCGATTATTTGGCTTATCCGATCTGGACGTAGCTCGGTTCCTGGGCATTAAATTAGTCGGAGTCATACTAACAGGAGTTGCTCGATTTTGGGGCCTTGTTGCATTGTTGGCATCATTGGACGTTTGTGGTAACACAGATGGGTCAGCTGTTTGTGCCACTAAACCTTGAGACATAGAAGGTGGACTGGTTGGTAAGGGTAGTGAACGAGATTGCGAAGAAGATGCTACTTGACTGGTAAAAATCGTCATCAGGTTTCTAAATTCCTCACTTAGCGACTGAGTCATTAGCTCAGTTTGTTTAACTGCCTGCAAGGTCAGGACATCGGCCAGTGTTTGCTGCAGTTCGCTAATAATCGAGGAAGTCTTCCTATTGGCTAAGTTGGAGGTTTCTTCGGGGTTCTGTGGAGCGTTGTTCATATTGCTTCGCTCAGCGGTTGTATTGCTTTTATGAGCTCTAGTGACGGTTGGCATGTTTAGAGATGGTAGACTTTGAGTCGACTGACTCAAATCGGAGTTGAAAGTTAGATTTAAGGTAGAGTATTGTAATGATGCTCTACAAACGGGACAAAAATACCCAATGAAAAGTATGATTGCAGCTGGTCGATAAAAGTTGAGCTCTGTGATCAATATATTTAAGACAAATGTAGCACTGAACCTCACCAGCTAAGTTTTCACAACTGCGGGCTACGAACATGACCAATTTGCCACGGTTTCTTAAAAGCAGTTATATTTAACATTCGTAATTAAGCTTTAAATTAATATCAAACAAAATTTATTTTTTTTATTTTATAAAAACTTCAAAATACTTCATTAATATATCCGGAACTTATGAGCCACTTTCCTGAGTAATAATAACACTGTTCATAAATGTGCAACAAGTAAAGGCATTTATAATATACGATATCTACAACATATTGTATACGATAGTTTCTTTAGGATATGTTGATAAAGCAACGATCAGCCGCATAGCAAACGGCAGTATGCCTGATCGCTAGACTTATCAAGTATCAGATAAGTATGCTACCGTCTTTCACTGAAAATCAGCAGTATACTGTAATATAAGGTTAATCAATCCAATTGCCTTCCTAGTT
This sequence comes from Drosophila borealis, assembly GCA_035045885.1. Lineage (NCBI taxonomy): Eukaryota > Metazoa > Arthropoda > Insecta > Diptera > Drosophilidae > Drosophila > Drosophila borealis. The sequence continues at coordinate 8,102 of JAWNOR010000282.1, read as the reverse complement.
AAAAAAACACACCAGCAACACTAAGAAGACCAGGATCATTAGCCACCAGTATATTATCCACGAAGATTTTAACAGGTAGCAATGAAGGAGGGAACAAAATGTTATAATCTTTGCCTGAAACAAGGTGAAATAACACAAAGAAGAGGAAGGGATGTGTGGTAACTGGGTGAGGATCATTTAAACAATTCACGTATCCAGTGGGCCACTTAGGGTATCTTAATACCTTGTTTCCATTTAGCGGTAGGCCGTAGAACTTGTCCACGTTTTAAACCAGCATCCAGCAAAAATACCACACAATAATTAAGAATACAAGGATAGTTCACAATAGTTACTGTTGATTGCGGAGTTAGCTTTAATTTGAAAAACCAACTTATCCAGCAATCAGAACTAATGGACATGCGTTTATTTGTTGTTTTATAGGCTCGGACCTGAGCTATTTAGAAATGCTAGGTAATCCATAGCCTTTCAACAATAAACAACGATAAGGGAAATGGAACCATGTTCCAACTGATTGATTAAAGTCAGATGTTATCGACTGAGAAAAAAAATTGCTCTATTGTATTTAAGATTGGGGCTTGCCGGATCGGGCCCCACACGTTTGGGCTCCAAAAATAATTAATAATAACTGTAACAGACAACGTAGGATAGTTGCAGAGTCGAGCTGATAGAAGTATAGATACCTTACGGATCACGCTCTAGTTTTCCGGCTCTATCTCGTTCAGGAAAAAAAATTCCGAGATGTCAAATGCTTGTTTGCAAATTTTTAATTATTAAAATTTTGCGTGTTGTTTTGAGGGAACAGGTCGCCTATCAATCGGTTGAAACGACATCATAGGCAAAGAAAAGAAAAGAAAAAGAAAAGTAGGTCTGCACTTATTTATGAATGTATAGTGTACGATAGCTACCCCAGAGATGGAAATTGGGAGCAGCGTATGCCCACCCTACCATGATCGTCCAAGGGCCAAGACATTTTTGGAACGATCCCTTATACACCTTTGATATTTTGAAAGGGTCTTAGTTAGAATTCATGGTAACTTCTTTATTTATGTCAATTAGATCTTTCATTTATGTTTTGGTTATTCCTTAACATTCCAAAAACTATTACAACATATAAATGAGTTAATTTTACTTTAAGTTAGAAACAATGATTATTTATTATATTATAGTTGCTTCCCTACCACTAACCAAATTTTACATATCTTTTGCTTACTCTAGGCAAAAACTAGTTGATTTATTTTATTACTATACCGAAGCGAAAAGTTGCTGAAAACAGTAAGGGTTAATATGTATATTTTATATAAATTATAATAACGAAAATTGTTTCTTTATTTTTTATTATTCGTCGGTCAGCTTGACCATTCGAGGGTTCTTATAAAACTGAAGCATGCAATTATAAACATAACTTAAGCTACGGACTTCCGGCAGCGATGTTGGCAGAATGCTAACCATGCGCCTCGTGACACATTCCAGTGGCCGCTTGGCGTACGGATCATATTGCATTGCTGGGGATCGCAACTTCGTTGCGCATGTTTAAATTGCAGACTGCTGAGCGGGCGACTTTGTCGCACACGCATCCGGTCAGCCTATTTTGGTTCAGCTGGCGTTAACTCCTCCCTCGGCCAAGTGAAGAACGTCCTCGGTCTTCCTAGTGCCCGCTTGTAGTTTCTTGATAATGGCGTTCCGTTGTTGTAGCTTGCCGCGCTGGCGAATCCTTTGCACTAGTACCAAGAAACAGAAGACAACCGTTAGTGTGACTCCTCCACTCCATATGGGTCCGTAAGTCAACGCAGATTTTAGTTGGCGGATGCGTTGCTGGTTTATCGTACTCATCTTATGTAGAAGAGGTAAGCTCAAGTGTTCCCGATGTTTAGTCACGTTGATTTGAGTGACCGCTGAAACCACAGGCTTCCTTCTGAAGACACCATAGTTGTTGACATATCGTGTGTTGTTAATTACAATTTCGTCATCGAAGTTGACCAGGTAAGTTCCAGAGATGAATGACGATGAGCCTGAGTATCCTGAGATGTTTACGGATGCTTCGTTAATTACGATAGCGCCATCGTCTATCACCAATAACTCATCTAGGTGGCCGGGGCGAGTACTACATTGCGCGAGTGTGCCAGCTATCAATTGCTGGGCACAGCTAGGTGCTTTTAAGTTTTTGCAGAATGTGGTGCCGATTGCCGCATTGCACTCGCCTACAGCGAAGATGTCTGTACCGCAATCCGCTACGATGCTACTCTCCTCGAAGTCCAGAATTTTACCAGATCGTTGAACGGGAAGAACATTTATTTTTTTACATACTAACTTAGGTATAGGATATTTAATAAGAAAATACAAAATGTCGTTATTTTGAAAAGCATTAATGGTAGCAACCTCTAATACATCGCTTATACTAATGTTAGTGAAATGTTTAAATGTCATCTACTTAACATCGACGTTATCAAGCATTACCGGACTGATCAGGTTTATTTTGGAAAGCGTTACTGCGAGAATTAAATTTTGCAAGTCTGATATAATCATCCTATTTTTTGCCAAAATTGTTTCGTATAAATGATCTAAGTCTATTTCTTCTGTCTTGCTAATTGAGTTGCGTCTGTCTAAACTTGACCTGTTCCCAGTCGTCGAAGTCTGGGGTTCCTGCTATAACTTTGAGTGTCATAATTAGTGTGTCGATGTGTCCGAGGTCAGGGAGTAGTACGTTTCGAATGTGGTCCTGTTTGAATAAGTTTATCGTCTGTCTGGTTTCGTCTGCGTATGTCTCGTACGAAGTCACGTTCGTTGTGTGTCCTAGGTAGCCGTACTCGTCCCAAATAGTTACGTCCCCGTCGGTTACTGGTATGTAGTCCGAAAGTGTGTAGTTTGTCAGTTTAACTGTCGCGGTCGTAAGGGTCATCATTAGAAGTACTACCAGTGTTGATGTTAGACTAAATTAAAAGAATGAATAAAAAGAATTTATTTTTTATTTTCTAAGATTGTCCTTGTGGACCACCCTCCCTTTTATTAAAACCGTTGATCCTAGGTCCGCTTCTACTATGCCTTCTACACATAGTGGGGTTAGTTTATTACCCAAGCGCCTATTTGATTTTACCCAAACCTTATCTCCTACTAGATATTCTTTGTTTTCCCTGTTTTTATTTTCCTGTGCCATTTTCTTAGATTGTGCTTTTATAAGTCTGTCCCTTATCTGTATTCCTGTTTCTGTGCTGCTTGAGCAGATAACATCGACTGGTTTCATTGCCGTCACTGAATGAATAGATTTATTGTATTCAATCGTTGAAAGCAGGATCAGGTCAACGGTGTCGCTTATGTGCTTGTCAAGTTTCATACACCGTGCAATTTCTGCCAAAGTGCTATGAAACCGTTCGACTTGGCCGTTTGAGACGCTGTGTAAGGGAGGCGTATTTACGATTTGGATATCGAATTTACACAAGATGGATTTCACTGTCTCAGAGTTTAGGGATCTTTCATTGTCGCAATATATGGTATTAATGTTGGGAAAAAAATTTATGAGTTGTAAGTTTGGGTTTTTGATGTCTATGACTGCTCTGACCCAATTGGCTGTGTCACAGCAAATTTAGAAAATTTATCAACGCATGTTCTGGTCTGTCGAAAATACATCAATGTGCAGACGTTCTCCCGTGTAGGTAGGAATGGGTGTTTCACCTAACATTTGTTTTTTTGGGTGTCGATCGTACTTAGCCATTTAGACATGTTTGGGAACAAAAAAAGTCGCTCATTATTTGCTTGACATTCTCCTGCGCTGCTCGGTGAGCTCTGTTATGTTCTGCTGTTACTATTTCTCTTTGTTCTGTCTTGTCTGGGATGTCTGTCACCACATACTTACAGTATCGGAATGTCGTTGATGGAAATAGTTCAATCAAATTGTGTTGTATAAAAGCAAGGATTGGCAGCTCGCAATGGATTCCATTGACGACACCTGCATTTACTACATCCTGTAGTGTTTGCAAAAGACTGCTCCTATCTGAGACCTCTACAATATGCCGTGTTTTGTTTTGAAAGAGTATGATAGTTCTGACAAAAGGGGAATGAGATTCTTCAATAATAATCTGATTCCTGAAACAGTTTACTGGTTTATCGGTGGTCTCAATTGTGTAGGTCAGGGATCCTTCGCTATGAATTGTAGCGATATCTGAGCATTGCGAGTCAGAGTCGAGGGCATTCACGTTTTGACGTGACAATGCGTCGGCTACATAGTTTTCTTTGCCAGGTTTGTAAATAATATTTGCATTGTGCTCATCGATAAAAGCTTTCCAGCGTTTTATCTTAGCATTAGGGTTTTTATCTGACACAGCATATGTTAGAGGCTGATGGTCTGTAAAGATATTAAGGTTCCTCACGCCATATAGATAATTCCTAAGGTTTTTCAGAGCCCATACAATGGCCAAGAGTTCTCGCTCATTTGTCGCAAGATTTTGCTCATTGTCCCGTAATGCTCGTGAAATGAGGGTTATGGGACGACCTTCTTAGGATAGCACTGCTCCAATGCCGTACCCTGAGGCATCTGTTGTCAAGTCAAATGGCTTTTTAAAGTCTGGATATCTCAAAACGACATCTTCAGAGGCCAGTATATCCCTCAATTTACAGAACGCTTCAATTTGTTTCTGTGTAAGTTCGACAACTACTTTCCTCGACTGGTTAGCACTTATTTTGCCATTCTCGCCCTTTAAGACGTCCGTTAGGGGTCGGCGATATCGGCGAATCCCTTGATAAAACACCTATAATAATTGGCTAATCCTAAGAATGATCTAAGGCCAAATAGTGTTTTCGGGATTTGGAAGCTCTTTATAGCTTGCACTTTTTCAGGTGAATCCCAGATATTCCACGCTCTTTTTGAAGAACTTGGACTTTTCCTGAGACACCCTCATATTTGCATCTTCAAGGCTTTTAAAACCCCAATTGATGTGTTTAACATGGTCCTCTTTGTTTGTAGAAAAAATTATCACATCATCAACGTAGACATGACAAGTTTCCCCAATTTCGTCTTGGAGGACGTCATCAATAGCCCTCTGAAAGACCGAAAGGGAGCCTGCAAAACTCGTACTTTCCATTGTTTACGGAAAATGCGGTTTTTCCCCTATCTCTTTCTGCCAGTTCTATCTGGTGGAAGCCTGACTTGAGGTCCTGTGTTGTGAAGTACTGGGCCTCACCCATGTTTGCTGATATTGCTGAAATATTAGGTATAGGGTATTTATCGCTCACCCTTTTTTCATTTCCTGAAGTCGATGACCATTCTTTTTTCTTGTGACCGAGCTCATCAACACCCTTTTTGTCGACAACCCAGATGGGGTTGTTGTAAGGCGATCTTGATGGCCGGATGATCTCATTGACGAGAAGTTGTTTAACTTCTGAATTGACGAAATCAGCCACACCCATAGGGTATGGGTATAATTTTGAGTACACCGGCTCATCGTTTGTTCGGATGGTAGCCACAGTGTTTATATTATAAGGTAGGGACTCACTTGGGTCAGCAAACGCATTTGATCTGCGTTTTATCATAATGTCAAAAGATTCTTTCATAGATGAAGGTACATCTGAATCATTGACTTGAATAAAATTTACTTGGGGGCAAGTTTTAAAATTGAGCGGCTGCGTGCCGCCTTTAAACCTAATGATACCGTTGTTAAAATTAAGTTTTGCATCGACTTGCATAAGTAAGTCAAGTCCCACTATACCGTCGAAATCTTTTAAAGATGGTAAAATGAAGAAAAAAGATGTTTCATTGAACAATTTAATCGGACATTTTTGAAAAATTTTTGTGCCCCCATGGATAGAATTAACCTGAAAAGGCTTTTCAACTGGTGTGACGTTTTGTAAAGCGGACAAGGGTTTGATATAGTTCTTAGATGCCCCGGTATCAATTAGAAGCTTAAGAACCAATCCTCCTCCTACATCTTGTTCGACGTACGGGAGAAAGGACTTATTCCTAAAAAATTACAGGAATCATACGTTGTCTTCGAATGCTTCAACATTTTCCTCACCGTGAGACTGGTAATCGTTATCACCAGTGCACTGTTCTTGAGCTGCAAAATTTACATTTTGTCGGCTCTGGGTTGAGTCTGTTTTTCTGTTGAAAGTAGTTTGTTGCCGAAAACGTGATGTGGACGGGTCAATTTCCATTGGTTCAGGGGCTCGTGACTGCTGGTCTTTACCCTGGAACCGTTGTTTTGCAGAATTGGACTGTGAATTTCCCTGTTGATTTGACTGGGGATTCGTTTGCCCATGGGCCTTGTTATTACCTTGAGTCTTATTTTGGAAATTTTTTCCTTGACCATTATTGTTATCGTTGTTTTGATAACGCGGGTGCTAGCGTTGGCCTGTTGGTTTTTGGTTTCTTTCCTCACTGGTTTTGGCAAAGCTTGCAGCGAATTGTGAATATTCGTTGGAAACTTCAGCTTCTTGTGCCAGAGACAAGGCTGACGGTAAGTCTTCTGGTTGGGCAGAAAATACTACCGTTTTAAGAGACTTCTTAAGGCCAGATACAAAGGAATGTAGCGCGTCTTTCCTAAATTGCTCATTCAAGACCGCTGCTGCTGCAGGGTCATGTGTCATTAAAGTTTTGTTAGTGAGGAGAGTCAAAGTTTTTTCAACCTCATCATAATACTCTAACAATTCTCGTTCACCCTGTCTAAGGGTACCAAGTTTTTGTAAGATAACGCTAATTGGCGTCTTATCTGCGTAGGTAAAGTCGAGTCTGGCTATAATAGCCTTGAAATTCAAAACCGTATTAAATGATGATAAGGTTGCGCTTGCTGCGCGTTTGATCTTATTTCTTATAATACCAATTGCATAGAAGTGTCTTGAACTCCCATCAAAAGGTTCAAATACTTCGTAGGCTAATGTTGCTGCTTCTCGCCAGGCAACGTATTCATCAATTTTGCCAGAAAATTCAGGCAAGGTTTTAACCAGATCAAGGGACTGATCGCACTCTATTCCTGGAACGATTTTAACCCTCTGATATTCAACAATTTCTTTCTTTTTATTAAACTTTGTTTTTAAAGAATTTAATTCACTACGGAAACTACTAATCTTATTTTCCATTTTTTCATCAAACACCCTTTGTAAATTCTTAGCCTGTTCCTGCAATGCTAATTGAATTTCTGCCTCCATGGCCTTGATTACGTCTTGTTGCGAAGTCATGTTGTTGGAACTTTTATTTTTCCCTGTAAGAGCTAATAATCTCGTCTTCGCTATCTGAATGTTTTATAGAACTATTATTTTGTATAGGTTATTATTCAATTATCAAGACAAAAATGACAAAAAAAATTTTTTTTTTTAATTTTACCTTGATCTATTCAGTAAGTTTATTTTCTTTATTTATTATGCTTTGTTTTTTTTTCTCGGAGTGATAGGCATTTGAACAGTTCACTTACATGAATTTCATTTTCTCTAAAGTAGCCTTGGTGCGAAGTCGATGGCGGTGGAGTAGCGGCGGGGTCGTGCGGAGTGGTGTACGAACGCTGCGGCGATGATGTGTTGTTGTTGTGTTGAATTTTTGTTTGTTTATTTTTTCGCAATTTCTTGCAATGTCTTTTTGTTGAACAAAGTTTTTTTTCACTGTTGTCTTTTTTCAAATAAGTTTTAATACTCGCGGCGTTGGCTGGAGCGGGTTTCATAAAAACATAATCACTGAGTTCGAAATAGTTTTCACGAGATGTGTTGAATAATTTTTGGCTTATTATTCAATTTTAACGAAACTACTTTTACCATTACTCGGCGTTAGCTAGAGCGGGATTTTAGTTACGGAGTTTTATAAAGCTTGGTTGGGCGCCTATTATAATAACGAAAATTGTTTCTTTATTTTTTATTATTCGCCGGTCAGCTTGACCATTCGAGGGCTCTTATAAAACTGATTCAAGCATGCAATTATAAACATAACTTAAGCTACGGACTCCCGGCAGCGATGTTGGCAGAATGCTGACCATGCGCCTCGTGACACATTCCAGTGGCCGCTTGGCGTACGCATCATATTGCATTGCTAGGGATCGCAACTTCGTTGCGCATGTTTAAATTGCAGACTGCTGAGCGGGCGACTTTGTCGCACACGCATCCGGTCAGCCTATTTTGGTTTAGCTGGCGTT